>APFE030907873.1:65774-83545 GCA_000404065.3 Pinus taeda | reverse complement strand
TAATAAGGAGATACCAACAGAAAATAACCCTTTAGGTTCCTTGGTTTCCTTCTTTCCTGTAAAAATAACATCTTTGCTAGGCTGTGTGTCTGTCTGTGTGAGCTTATCCACAAGAATTTTACGGTCAAAGTGGTCCATAAGAGCTTTTTTGAAGGCGTCCCATGTCAAGAACCTTCCATAGCCATGTTGATTCCCTTGCCACCATTGCCATATTTCACTGTCCAAGTACATGCTCCCCATCATAAGCTGACTGTCATCATCACGGACGTGATCCAATTTGAACTATTTCTCCATTTGTGCTAGCCATTTGGCTGGATGAGAGCCATCAAATTTATACAAGTCCTTCAATTTCTGATCTAGGTACGCCATCCCAAAAAAAATTGGCGAACATTTGAAATTGTCACAGTTTCGTCAATATTGCTCAGAATCCTTATTATGAACTGTTTTCAGAAATGGAACAATCATTCTGCATCTGCCCATGTGATAGAAATCTTCATCCAAGCACTAGAATTCCAGATCTACACTGCTACTCTCCCGCCGTCACCCAAAATTGCTAAAAAAAGAGCTGATTTTAAATCAACGATATCTCCCTCATCCGGACTCCGATTTGACTAATTTTGTTTTTGAAATCGGGTATTTTTTCACATAGAATCCATATCTGCAATTATATTTTTCATATCTTGTACCCGGATGTCTAGATCTGCGCCGCAAACTCGCTGCCCTGAAAAATTGTCTGCAACCTCACTGATTTTTAAATCAGCGATATCTCCTTCATCCATACTCCGATTCGATCGATTTTTTTTTGAAATCGGCTATTTTTTCACAAAGAATACAGATATGCAATCCGATTTTGTAAATATTGCACCAAAACCTATAGATTTGATCTGCAACTCGCCGCCCTTGAAATCCTGCAAAAAATTAAAAAAAATCTCCACTGTTTTGCCCAAGAAAGTGCTCTGATACAACTTCTTGTAGATTTAACCCGGAAATAATATAGATATGATATAAAAACCTAAGAAAATGGAAATAAACCCAAGAAATAAGATAGAAATGCTTCTTTATTATCAAACCCTTAAGGTAGGGCAACACCATACATTCACTCCTTAACGAAGGAGAACACTCCACAAGCCATATGCCTGTTCATACAATAATCCTTGACAATATTTCTTGACACTCTCCATGTGGAGTCTCTAGCCTCTATATAGGCCTCATGCATGCAATACCATGGATCATTACCATGGTTCCATCATACCATCCACTAATACCATGGTTCCATTACATTATTACTAACTACTTGTGGTCCCTTACATGATATGGGTTAACCACCTTATTTATTACTATGGCCCATCCCATTATTACATTATTACCTTGGTACCTCCCTTGGTACCCCATATTATCCCCCCTATGTATATAACATTCCACCCCCCTAAACATGTTTCGTCCTTGAAGCATGGGAAGAACACAAATAATAATATCTACTCAAAAGAGTAGTCCACTGGTACCATGCACGTGCATCTAGCCATCCAAGAGAAAGGTGAGCCCTCAGTCTCGCTGGTGCCTCGCTCGCTTGAGATGGAAGTTGACTGTGGTAGCTCTTCTCTGTAGATGTGTAGTAGGTGGATCTTCGCTCCTCTCTATCTGCCCTGCGGGGGTTGTTGTCCGTGTGGCTAATTGGTTGCCATCTTGATGGTTGTTTTCTTGCGGGGTGATGTGGGTGATGATATGTTGAAGTTTTAACCCACTATGTCTTTTTATTTAATTCACCCTGCTGTGGTGCCTGTTGTGGTGTCTTCTCTTCCAATATGACTTCAACCACTGAGCCCTCCTCTGATGTATCAGCACATGTAACATTTTCTGCTTCAGCCTCTGTTTGTGTTTGATTGTCTATCATCACTGGCTCATCATCTAATATGTCAGACCCTGGAACATCTTCTGCTTCAGCCTCCTTGGACTCTACCTGTTTTTTAATGGAAATATCCTGTAATGTAATTTTCTTCTTTTTATACCAGAACTTCAGGAATTTCTTTTGTACATTAATATTTATAGTACCTATTGATTCCATCCAAGGGTATCCCAAAACAACATCTATGTTATCCATATCTGAAGCTAAAAAATCACTATGCAACACATACTTATCCATAGAAATCTTCAAATCCTTGTACACTTGAACATTCTCATCATCAACTTGTGTATTTTCAATGTGTTTTGTTGTAACTTGCAATTTTTTTTCCAAATTAGCATTGATAAAATTATGCTTGCAACTAGGATTTATAGAGACAATGATCTTCTCTTTCTGAATCAACCCATGAACCTGTAATAAGGAGATACCAACAGAAAATAACCCTTTAGGTTCCTTGGTTTCCTTCTTTCCTGTAAGAATAAAATCTTTGCTAGGATGTGTGTCTGTCTGTGTGAGCTTATCCACAAGAATTTTACGATCAAAGTGGTCCATAAGAGCTTTTTTGAAGGCGTCCCAAGTCAAGAACCTTCCATAGCCACGTTGATGCCCTTGCCACCATTGTCTTGTTTCATTGTCCAAGTACATGCTTCCCAACATAAGCTGATCGTCATCTTTATCGATGTGATCCAATTTGAAATATTTCTCCATTTGTACTAGCCATTTGGCTGGATGAGAGCCATTAAATTTATACAAGTCCTTCAATTTCTGATCTAGGTATGCCATCACAAAAAATTGGTGATTCTAGTATGCTTCTGGGTTAGAGCCATAACAAGTGGTATCAGAGCTATAACAAGTGGTATCAGAGCTATAACATAGGGCACTTCTATTGTGTAGGTTTACCCATCAAACTTGTGATTTCAATTAATTCTTGCCAGATTTTAGAGAAATTAGACCATAAAAATCTATCGGAAAGGATTCCAAAAAGTTGCACTAAAGATAACTCATTATTATTACTATAATGACTCAAGAGGTTTTCATTTTAACCTCAAATCATAGGTTATAGGTTTAAACTTGGAATTTGTTTGACAATATCAGAAGATGATTATGCTTCCAACAATTTTAAAGGTTTTTAGGGATTTTATATGCTTGCATTTTCTCTTTGCAAGGTTGACGTGTGTATGTTATGTGTTCTCAATCAATTTTTACATGAAAATATTGTCTATTTTTTGGATAGTTGTGGGAGGTGTTCCCCAACAACTAAAGTCATCTTAATAAAAATAAATAATAAATAATAAATAAAAATCTTTAAGTCATCCCAACAAGGAGTTGTGCCCCTTGGGCACCACAAGAACACTATAAAAGGACATTCGATCTCCTCATTTCAACATTGACATTATAGCAATATCATATTGTGAAGAACTACTAGCCCAAGTGAGCCGCAAATCACCAAGCGAGGTCAAGTTGAAGTATATATGGTTCATGAAGAATGAATAACATCCAAGAGGAAGTTGTGATAGTTGTTTGTATGTTGGACGAGTGGAAGAAGTAAGTTGTGAAGCATTATTCTATTTGTTGAAGAATAAAAAGGGTTATGTTATGGATTAAAGGAGGCGAAATCCTTAGAAGAGGATTGAAACCTTATTTGTGTGACTAGTAGAGGGTTGAAAGGCCTCATAACCTTGAATAGAAAGACAAAAGTAAGCCAAAACCAGTTTTGAGTTGGGTCACAGGAAAAGAAGGGGTTCGAGAGGCCTTAGACCCTTTGGTAGCAGCATTGAAAGGAGGCCAACTGAGACCTTAAGAAGGCTGACCTATTCTCCAAATGCAAAGGGAGCTAAGGAGAAATCCTCCCTCACCTACCTTTTATATAAAGCAATAAATTTATGATGATGATATTCATAGGTGCTTAATGATCTTAAAAGGTTTGAGATGACATGATTGCATCCTATAATGGACCTGTGTCAAATTCTTTTCAAGGGATAGCGATTGGTTCCGTGATTATAACGAGATACTTTGCACGTGACAATTTTGTTGGACTTGAAAAGGGTGTCAATGAAATTTGAAGGTCTTCAGGTTTGCTAACCATAGAAGCCTAGAAGGATATGACTTGTATAGAATTATTGGTCCTAAGGGTTTGTGAAACCCTAGAATGAGGCCTATACTGCAAAATCCCCGTGGATTTTGTACTCGGTTCATCTTCTTTTTAACCGCATGGTCTTCACTGAGGGAGAAATACCATACCACATGCGTTCATATTGGGGGATATATATATATATATATGTGTGTGTGTGTGTGTGTGTGTATATATATATATATATATGTATATATACATATATGTATGTATTATATATATTTATATATATATATATTTAACATATATGTTATATGTATATTATATTTATATATATATTATATATATATATATTATAGGAAACCAATGACATAATATATTGAGCATATAATAGGGGGTAAATGGTTTTTATATTGGCAGGTATAAAAATTGTTAATGAAAAAATGGATACTTACAATATCACATGAAAGTAGGGGTTTTTGAAATTGGGAAGGTTTATTGGTTTTGTATTGGTAGGGGGTTAAATAATGTGATTTTTAGTTGTATTTTCCAATATGTAGTCAAATTAAGGGCATTGTTTAGTGTGCCAGAGTGCACGTGATATGTGAGAGGTTCATTGGGTGGAGTCCCCCTGTTATTAGCATGAAGATGTATTCACTTGTAGTCAAGCCTTAAGTGTGGTTGAATAACTCAAGGATGAAGAAACCCTCTCTCATAGAATTCATGCAAGGAAGGAAAGGAAAGAAACATGCATTAATAATTGATAATGAGTACGAAGATGAGAGTTTCTAGCTTGATGAGATTGCAGATGGATTTTAGTGATTTATACAAAATAAAAGGATCAAGAGGGACTCAACAATTCCCTACAATCCTCATATCAAATGATAAGTACTTTGTATCCTTCTTTTGTGATTATTATTAATTTATTTTTGGTCACCCTCTTGTCTTTTTATATTTTGCTTGGTTATAATTGTTTCTTCCATGGCTTTCAAATGACGTTTGTAGGTACATCATGTAGGTTGCCAAGGCAATGATTTTGGTAGTAGATGTAAGCATCGGGAAGAATTAAGTAAAGTTTGTGGCAAGAATATTCTCTCAAATTTGAGCATGAACTCAACAAAAGTGATTTTTGTTTGAGAGGGAGATATTATATAGACATCTAGAACCCTGTCAAATGACTAGAAGGGCTTCTAGTTCAAAGGGAGCAAACAATTATGTAGAATGGAAGGATGCAACTTGATGCAGGAGCATCTTGCTTCAAAAAATATTGTGTATTTGGTTGAATAGGGGGTGTGATGTTTTAATTTATTTGTATATTTTTAATAAATTGAATGGAATATGTGTGAGAGGTTTTAATTGTAAATATTCTCAATTATGATAGAATATGAGTGATTATAGACTTGTAAAGATCTCATAGAGATCTTAGGGATTAGGGGATCCTAGAATAGAGGTTTAGTTGAGTTAAAAGTGGAATTAGAGGATTTTTAGGATTTCGATGAGAGATTTTAGGGATCAAGAGTGATATTGTTGGAGTTTGTTAAGGGATCTAGAACCTACTTGGGTTCTAATCCATTTGTACAAATTAAGAGAAGCCCATGAGGCATAAGAGGAGAGAAGTTTAAGAGTGAGGAATGAGAAGCTCTCCTGTAAATATTTTATAATAAATTATTTCTGAGTTTGTTTGTGCATACATATTGTGTAACTTCAGTGTTATGTGTTGATTTTTTTTTTGAGGCCTTAAATTTGTTGTGTAATGGATTAAATCCACAGGTCCCAGGATCGTTTCAAGGTTGCAGTTTTGCTACATCAAAGTGGTATTAGAGCCAGAATGTTCCCGTTGGCTTTAGGCATCGATGGCGTTAACGAATTTTGGGGAAATTCATAGAGCCAAAAGATTAAAAAAAAATTATGATTGTTGAGCTGCTCACGGTCAAAAGCTCTGGCAGATCAAAGAACGTTTAGCTAATAGGATTGCAAACACGCACCCATGGAAATGAAGTTCTAAAAGTGTTTGAATAGATGGGAATGTCCAGCAGCTGGAGCCCCACCGCGGATCCTCTATTGACTCTGCAAATATTAGGCATAAGCAATTGCTGAATGATTTGTAAAGCCTTTAGTTTAGTTAATCCAGTTATAATTACAATAATTATTATCGTTAATTTATCTGTTACAGACTTGGGGGCACCGAGGTTTCCGAATAAGAAGTCTTATTTTCTTATTATGCTCTTGATTTCTTATTCTTTTTTCAGTACTGTGAAGTTAATGTGATGGGTTGGACCGTTGCTGCAAATTCATAACCATTGCGTGGGAAGAGCGATTATCTCAACATCAATGCAATGAGAATCTGCTGAAGTGCCTCAGTGTTCACATAGTGTTGACTACCAATGATATTGTTCTCGCGTGGTCCTGCATGGACTAGAGACGTAGTGCGTGGGATCTCATGCGTATTTGTCCAGCCTCAAATCGTGGTTGTGACATGCTAGTGTCCGTGGAGCAAGACAAGTTAGTGTTTGAAGAGAAACTATGAAGTCATGGAGGATCTCATAATACTGGATTGTAAAATTCTGGCGCAGAGTAGGCAAAATTGTAGCGGCCTGCATTAAAATCCATATTGAGCCCGCGTTAAAAAAAACTGTGTTGGAGTTCTTGCATTGAGTGGAGGTGCGTCGACATCATTGTGAACCACTGGATCCAGCACACTTTGATCAACCGCATAGAGGAAGTCAAGTGGGCGAAGTGTTGTTTAATAGTGCATTTGTTGTTCACTTATGGAAGTGTTGTTCAATTACGCATTTTTTGTTCAATCTGACTGTTGTTCCATTGCGAATTGTTGTTCAATTGTTGTTCAGTTGATGTTCAGTTGTTGTTCGATTGTTGTTCAATTGACCTCCTGTGTCATTTTTGGTATGGTTAAATTAAGATTCATAAATTCAAGTCAAGTAAAAAACTTTAAATCTTTGATTTTAATGGGTGCATGATCAGCGGAGCCCGACACCCAAAGTCTCATAAAAGTGTTAGTTGTTGCAGGTGACAGTGAACAGGATAACATTCACCAAAGAAGATGAAGAAAGAGATCGAGGAATTGAAAGTGGGACTTGACATACTAACAGAATGGCTACAAGGAAAAGAGAAAGAAGACTAAAGACATGGATGGAGAATAAGGAAATGGGTTAGATGGAACCTATTGCAAAAGAAATGGAATGCCAAGTTGATGAACAAGTTCAGAGAACTTGAAAAAATTCACATTGATTTGTTGGAGAAGGAGAGACTCAAAGGAATTGAATCACAGCAAAGAGGATTTGTTGAAACCCAGAAAGTTCATTGTGAAGAATTGCTTCTTGAAGCATCAAATGAGGCCGAAAGGTATTATATTTTAAAAATTGATAGCTTGTTTGTGGATGCAGGAAATGTTAAAGATGTTGAAGGTGAACAAATAATTGAAGTTGTTGATAATCATCAAGTAATTCCAGATGTCAACATGAGTAATATTGAAGTAGAATTAAAATTTCTAGAAGATTGGTTAGATAATCCAAAGTTAGAATGTGACAATATGCCTTCAAATCAACAAATTTGGCGCAACGAAAGCATAAATAATGATAATAAAGTTGAAATTGAAGAAATGAAAATTTTGTTGGAACATAATCATATTGCACATATGGAAGAAAAATGTCCAAATGTGGAATGTGAATGTAATCACAATGAATTGTTATTCCAATCTTGTAAACAACATCATGAAGAAAGATTGAAGGACGAAAAGCAAAATAGAGTTTGGAATCCCGGAGGTAGAAAGTAATTGATACTTGTAGCTATCACATTACTACAAAAAAGTGACAGACCTCATAGACAGGAGTCTGTGAATTTTTCTTTTCTACATCGGGAGTTTGATGCAGGAGCATCCTGCTTTAGAAAATCATTGTATATTTGGTTGAATAGGGGGTGTGATGTTTTAATTTATTTTTATATTTTTAATAAATTGAATGGAATATATGTGTGAGAGGTTTTAATTGTAAATATTCTCAATTATGAGAGAATACTAGTGATGATAGACTTGTAAAGATCTCATAGAGACCTTAGGGAATAGGGGATCTTATAATAGAGGATTAGTTGAGTTAAAAGTGGAATTAGAGGATTTTTAGGATTTGGATGAGAGATTTTAGGGATCAAGTGAGATATTTTTGGAGTTTGTTAAGGGATCTAGAACCTACTTGGGCTCTAATCCATTTGTATAAATTAAGAGAAGCCCATGAGGCATGAGAGGAGAGAAGTGTGAGAGTGAGGAATGAGAAGCTCTTCTGTAAATATTTTATAATAAATTATTTCTGAGTTTTGTGGATACATATTGTGTAACTTCAATGTTATGTGTTGATTTTTTTTATTTTTGAGGCCTTATATTTGCTACTTTATGGATTAAACCCACAGGTCCCAGGATCGTTTCAAGGTTGCAGTTTTTTGCATCACAACCTACTAGAGATCCAAAGTGTCCCTCATGACATGGTGAGTAGGAGGCCTAAAAGGATGTGGGTTCATGTCCTTCTATACCTATGGAACATCCTTTACACCATTAGGAAGATCCAGAAAGGCCCATTGAGCCAGTGGACCCACTTAGGGTCATTATTCCAGAATCCAAAAGGAGGTCGACATGGCCTAGAAGTAGATTGTAGGATGCAAAGGGGCTTGCAACTCCCCATGGAACTTTCAAGGAAATAAAACGTCCTGATAATTACTTAGGATATATAACATTGATTAATCATATCATTGATTTTGAGCCATCCAACTATGAGGAGGTAGGAGGGTAGCAAGTTTGGAAGGTTGTCATGATGGAGGAATATCAATTCATCATTAAGAATTATGTATGGGAAATTGTAAAAACACCTTAGGGGAAGTTAATGGTGACTTCCAAGTGGATCTACAAGATCAAGCATGCGGTAGATGGCAGCATAGAGTGTTGATATGGGGTAGCATCAGATGTGCTCTAGCCATGAAAATTGGTGGAGAGGATAAAGCACATGAGATCTCCAAGACCCATAAATGGTTTGGGGAAATTATGCACGGCGAAGGAGATATTAAAATAATTAATATTTTAATGTGTTCCTAAGTCTAAACTTAGCAAAATAAAAATATTAATGGATATTAATATAAAACTGGGTTAGAGGGTTCTAAATGACATGGATCAAGCCAAATAATCTTATTCGTTGATTAGAGATGTAGTCTCGGTCGTTGACGACTCAACAGAAAAAGTATAAGAGGAGGCTTGAGGGTTAGTTGGAGATACACCACAGTGATCATTCAGTTCGATTTTCTAGAGTGGGGTTTTATAAGAGAAATCGAACCAGTGATCAGAGTTGCAGCAAGGAGGCAGTGAGTGCATAGCAGAGAGGTAGAGATAGTGCCAGAAGACCAGCATAGAGGTAGAGAAGCAGACACAGAGCCAGAGGAAGCCACGCAGAGTCCAACAGTGACTGCGCAGAGGGCGAGAGGGCCCACGTGAGTGACACAGAGGGAAAGAGATGTTGTGCAGAGCCTCAGAGGGTTGGCGCAGAGGGTTTCAAGCCGATGCAGATGATAGGAGGGTTGACGCTGAGCCTCAGAGAGGTGCTTGAGAGAGTTTCGTGGAGCAGACTTTCAAAATATCTGCTTTCGAAGAGAGGTATTACTGCTAGATTGATTTCTCTACTGGGTGAGCCAGTTTGGCACCCGGTTACACTCAAGAAAATATGCTTGATAATAAAACCCTCATAATTGTTGCACTGGTTTTCCCAAGTTGGGTTTTCTAAGGACGATTGTCCAAAAATAATGGTGTCCCTTGTGTGTTTGTCTATTTCTTTCAGTTGTTGATCTGTAGATGGTTGAGACTGCATTGTGTTTATTTCAGTATTTATATGGTTAAATAACTTGTTCAGTAATTAAACAAGTAGGTGAAATAAACCATATAGTGTAGGAAAATTTCTAACGGGTTAGACTTAGAAATTTCAACATGGTATCAGAGCATTGCAGATCATAGGATAGCTGAAGGAACCAGCCGAATCAAAATATTTGCAACAGAAACAGTTATCCCAAGTAATAGAAGTTGTTCCTAAGTAGAAAGCAGCAGAGAAGGAGTGATGTAGAGGGCCTACGTCATTAGTTCGAGCCAGAGACGGGGCCAGCGCAGAAGCAGTGAGAGATAGAAGAGGCTCACGAAGAGACATGTCATCCTGCTAAACCAAGTAGGAGTGACGTAGTTGGCTAGTGGAGCGATTCAGCCACTACCGAGATTGCGCACAGCCAAGAGGCTCAGTTTCTTCAGTTGTTGGGGCATAGGAAGTTGTGGGCATATTGTGGAGTGTGAATCTGGTGGGTTTTTGTTGTTTTCGAGGTAGAACAGTACCTAATGGGACAAAACCAAGGTAGACGCGAGACGCTACCTAGGCGGATTTATAGCCAAGAAATATAGATGAGTGTTGCAAGAGCAAAGGAGATAAGAGAGGTATGATTTGACTATTGGCAGAAGGATTTCCAGGAGGGAAATCAGGACTCAGAGGGAGTCTAGAAAAGAACTTCTAGGAGGGGAGTAGAGGTTCAAAGGGAGTTGTAGAAAGAACTTCCAGGATGGAAGTAGAGACTCGAAGGAGTCAAAAAGAAGAGCAGAGATGGACATGAATGGACTGGGGGATTAGGACAAGCTGGACGGGGCATCCAACTTTATCATCTGGAAGGCCAAGATCATGTTTGCTCTAGATAGACATCACACCAAGGCCTTCGCCCTCAGAACCGTGGCTATCCCAGTCGACCCAGCTGATAATGAAAACTATGAGGATGAGATGGCCAAGGCAAATTGTATAATTCTTGATGGGGTCAAGGATCATGTAGTTCAGCATATTGCCGAGAAAAATACAGCAAAGGAAATGTGGGACACCTTGATGACATTGTATCAGGGCACTTTTGTGCAAAGGAAGATGCTACTGGAGAATCAGCTATGCTCATATTAGATGTAGAACGGGGGGGGGGAGATAGATCACTTCCTCAACAGGTTGCACGAGATCTGAGACCAACTGACTTCCATAAGGGCCACGTCGGATCAAGATTTGATGGTGAGGACCGCCTTGAACGCAGTCTCTGAGGAGTGGGATACATTTTTCCAAAGCATTTTGGGCTGAGTGAATCTTACAGATTAGGAATAATTGTGGGCAACTCTTCGCCAAGAAGAGATCAAATGGCTGACCAAGGTGGGAAGTAATGGAAAAGGAGCCCGCTTCAAGAAAGAGGAGGAAGAGGATGCATCTCTAGAATCTATGGGATAGTAAGGGAAGAGGAAGAAAAAGGACCGCTCCAAGATAAAGTGCTTCAACTATGTGGAACTGGGTCATTATGCAGCCCAATGTCCTAGGAAGAAGAATAAGGAATAGGTGTATGACTCCAAGGCAATGCCAGGGAAGGTAGAAAAGGAGGTAGAGGATGATGACGATTGTGCCATGAGTGCTCATGTAACTCTAGAGAAGAGGTGGCGAGACATCGAGCTGCAGTCAAGAGGACTACAGGAGATGAGGGGCAGGATCCTTGAGGTACCCAAACTCTTGGATCATATCCGGCTAAGTGAGCCCCGAAGTGACAGTAGTAGGATGGAAGATGTCAATAGAAGCGGATGCTAATGAAGCGGTAGAGAGTGCTAGAGTGCAATAGTACCTAGAAGCACATAGGAGGTTGTAGTAGTGCAGGAAGGCATAGAGGTGTTTGCAGCGGTGCGAGAGGCAAAGAGTTGTTGCAACAATGTAGGGGAAACAAAGGTAGCACAAGATAGTGGCAGAGAGAGCTTCAGCATTGGGAGGGTTTCTATCCTGACAAGGATGTCAGTAGTTGGGTAGATCAGTTACCATTGTCTCAATAACTGAGTTGTAGTGAAGCAGTAGCAATGGTAGTGCTATGGGAAGCACGATGCAACATGATGAGAGAGGGCTACATTGCAAATGCAATGTTAGGAGGAAGGACCAGCAGCAACACAAATGTAGAGGGAGTTTCCATCCAGATGTAGTAGTGGTAGTGATAGAGCCATAGGCAAAAGTACAGGATGCAGTGGTGTATAGGATATTGGGCAGGAAGGCCAAGCATCAGCATAGGTACCAGTGTCGAATGATCAGGGTGATGCTCAGTGGTGGAATATTACTATGGTGCATTCCTCGCTAAGAGAGAGTGTTGATTTGGAATAGAATCGGATGTGCTCTATCCATGAAAATTGGTGGAGAGGATAAAGTGAATGATATCTCCAAGACCCAAAAATAGTTTGGGAAATTTCTGCCCGGTGAAGGAGATATTAAAATAATTAATATTTTTAATAGGTTCCTAAGTCTAAACTTAGGAAAATAAAAATATTAATGGGTATTAATATAAAAGTGGATTAGAAGGTTCTAAATGACATGGATCAAGCCAAATCTAATCTTAGTCGTTGATTAGAGATGTAATCTCGGTCGTTGAAGATTCAACAGAAAAATTATAAGAGGAGGCTTGAGGGTCAATTGGAGATACACTAGAGCAATCAGTCAGTTTGATTTTCTAGAGCGGGGTTTGCTAGGAGAAATCGAACCAGTGATCAGAGTTTCAGTGAAGGGAAGCGAGTGCATAGCAGAGAGGCAGAGATAGTGCCAAAAGACCAGCACAGAGGCAGAGAGGCAGACATGAAGCTAGAGGAAGCCACGCAGAGGCTAGCAATGACTGCGTAGAGGGCCAGAGGGCCTGTGTGAGTGATGCAGAGGTTGCAGAAGTGACGCAAAGGGCCAGATAGGTTGTGCAGAGCCTCAGACGGCTAATGCAGAGGGTTTCAAGCTGACATAGAGGTTAGGAGGGCTAACGTTGAGCCTCAGAGAGGTGCTGGAGAGAGTTTCATGGAGCAGACTTTCAAAGTATTTGCTTCCGAAGAGAGGTATTACTACCAGATTGATTTCTCTGTCAGGTGAGCCAGTTTGGCACCCATTTGTACTCAAGAAACCCTTAATAATAAAACCCTCATAACTACTGCACTAGTTTTCCCAAGTTGGGTTTTCCAGGGACAGTTTTCCAAAAATACGGTGTCCCTTGTGTGTTTGTTTATTCCTTTCAACTATTGTTTTGTAGATGGTTGAGACTACATTATGTTTATTTCAGTATTTATATGGTTAAATAACTTCTTCAGTAATTAAACAAGTAGGTGAAATAAACCAGATAGTGCAGGAAAATTTCTAACCAGTTAGACTTAGAAATTTCAACATAGAGAAGTACAAAGTGAGATATGTGGCAAGAGGGTTCTCCCATAAAGAGGGAGAGGACTATAAATATACATTTGCTCTAGTTTCCAGGTACACTTGTATTAGAACTATTATTTCTATTTCTTCTATTAAGGTTTGGAAATTGCATCAGATGTGTTAGTGCCTATCAGTCATGTCAGTCACCAACGATCAAATATGATTTTACATAGTTATTTTTAGGGTTTCATGTCAAATTTTTATAGTTTCAAAACGTTTTTCAATAAAAAAGTTGATCACTGGTTAGGAAGGAAAATATCTACTATTCCTTTAAGTCTCATGGTCATAGGATACCATCTTGGTCAAGTCAAATCATTGTTATTAGAATCCCATAATCATTTTGTTCATAATTCACCTAATAAGCCAATGTTAGGTCACCACTAGGTCACTAAGTTTATCCTTGAAATTTGGTCTTTTTACCAATAAATTTCATTTTATGACGAATAGTAGAGATCAAGTTGGTAATTAAATTTTACATTCATGTTTTTTATTTCATTTTATTAAAATGAAATACCATCATAAGATCATGAAGCTGAAGTGTCAAAGTCCAAGTCATAACTGTTATGGTGGGTCCAGGACCATTTGCAAAGTTTTGAAGAAGAAAGTTTAATTTGAAATAAGTTGGGGCTCCCACTTATTTCTCCATAAATAAATAGCTTTTCAAGGGCCTAACTCATTCATTCTCATTTTCAAGATATCGAGCTCTCCATCTCATTAAGCTAAAAAGAAAATTCACTGAAAGTGTTACGCTTTGCCTTTGGACATTGTGCTTTGCCTTGAAAGTGCTACTCTTTGCCTTTGGAGACTATGCTTTGCCCTTTATTGCTGCACTTTTCCCTATATTGTTGCGCTTTTCCCTGAGTTGTTGCATTTTATCCATAGCATAGCAAGTTTTTCTCCAGGTGCTCCAAGATTATCTCCAGGTGCTTCAAGCTTATATCCAGGTGCCTCCACAATGTGACAGCATAAATTGGTTTTCATTGGCAAGTAGGTGGGATACTCTTAGCTCACTCCCCATTTGGTGATTTAAATTTATGGTGTGAATCTTCCTTCAAATATTGAATTTGTTTTTTTTTAATTGAAACCCTAGTTTCCTTTCACCCTATCCATTCCCTTAGCATTTTATACCATTCCTCTAAATCCCTACATACTTTTTCATTTTCATACCCAAGCATTCCTCTTAAAAACACTAAATTTGCATTCCCATCTCACATCGTTGTAATTAAAGTCCCTAGCCTATCTCCCTGTATCTTTTTCCCTTTCATTACTTCCCTAAGCTCTGTAATTCCCTTCCCCACTTCCCTAAATTTTCCCCAACCTATACCAACTCCCTAACACAATTATCACACTCCCTTTTGCTTCACCTTTCCCCTAGGGTTTCTAAATTAAAAAAAAAAACATGATGGAGGAAGAAAGGAATGTTACAGAAGATGAAGGAAATACCACAGGTCAAGACAAGAAAAGATTCAAGAAGGGAGGGAAAATCTTGAGGTTGGAACCAACAGACACTAGAGAGTTTTTGGCCTCGCCCATGACAGTAGTCTACTTCAAACATGTAGGTTGTTTTGACTTCTGTGAAATTGTTCGAAGAGTAAAGCATAATCCAGTTTTTCTCAAATCTCAAAGACAACCAGGTGACCATTGCAGGGGTAACCTTCACCATCTCCACAGACATCATCGTTGCAGCCACAGGGATACCCAATATGGGTGAAAAATGGTTTAAGACCAAAGATATAGATACCCAGCAATATGAACCATTTCTTAATGCATAATACAAAAATGACATAAAGAAAGTTTTTCCTTTTGGTCACCTTTTGGACAAATTTGCTCCGATGATGAAAATCATCATTAAATATTTCAATTGTGAGGGAAAATTTTCCAAGTTGTACACCTATCACATCAGGTTTCTTATGCATTTCACTAGGGTGACATTTCTCAACGTCCCTTGCTATTTTTACACGAGAATTCCCATGATGGATTACATTCTACAGAACAAAGAATATGAACGGCAGGCAAATAGTCTTTGCCATCACTCTCTAATCATATTCCTTCATCACCTCAATCAGTTAAATATTTCTTGGGAAACCTTCATTGAGAATGATATCTTCACTACACCACCAGCTCAGCTTGTTAGACCTATTCCATCACCATCATGAGTGCCTCAAAGGGAAGTAGGACCATCTAGTAGTACTGCAATGAAGGAAGTTAAGAGGAGAAAAAATACTAAAAAGGATCAAGAGGTCGAGACATATCAAAGAGGACCTAGGCTAGTGTTTGCAACAAATAGGAAAGTTTTTTCTCCACAATTTGTGGAAGGGGCCTTGCCTTCTACATCAGCAAAAGAGGGATCACAGGTACAGGATCAGGAGATAATTGAACATGAATTTGAATTATTTGACTTGGAGGAAGAAGATGAACCTTCAAACTTGCAAAAAATTATCAAAGAGAAGGATTCTTGAATCAAAGAGCTCATGGACAATATGTCAAGGGCAAGATTCATCATTTCCTTCCTTGATCAAGAAAACGGCCAACTTAAGGCCAAACGGCTAATTATGGAGAAAGAGAAATCCAAGGTTTTGCATCAAAGAGGCAAAGGTAAAGAAGTTTTAGAGCCTGGTAAACATGATGAATAGGAGAAACAAGTTGGAAAGAAGAAACCAAGGACTAAAGGACTCAAAAGGGCATTGAAGAAAGAAAAAGGACATAACCTACTAGATGAAGACTTGGACATTGAAGATAGAATTGCCTTGCAGATCAATGAAGATAGAGAGTATTGGCTAGCTAAGGTCAATGGTCACCTAGAGTAGCTTCTTGACAAATCCAACAGGGACAACCATCTATTGAGGCACATGCCCCACCATTATCAGACCAAAAACATGATTTGCAACATGAGGGTCAAGCATTTGAAAAAGAAGCTCAAGGAAAACCTAACAAGCCAAAAGGACAAGGACAAGCTTGATTTAATTGCTGAGGCCTCCCTCATGGCATAGAATATCATATTATAGCTTCACTCAGAAATTTTCAAAAGATTTGGAGAAATTTTTTTCATTTTCAAATTTTGATGGTTTTTTACTGTTTTAAAAAACATAGTGTAAGTTATAAATGCAGCGACTTGGATGCTGCGCTTAGTGTGGAGACCTCCAAATGGAAAATGGCTTGCATATTTAGATTCCTAATGACATCTACATGGAATGTTGACTACTGGCACTCCAAAATATAAGCTTCTAACAGGTAGAAAAGGCAAAAAAACCCTAAAAAAATCACATTTCTGCCTCCTTTTTCAGATGGATGTTGTGCTTATAGAGTCATCTTGGGAGAATCAATATTTGAAGGCCTTACCATGGGTCATTTTCAACAATTCAAGATGTTCTAGAAACTAGATAGGAAACGATAGTTGAAAGTTCACTCAGATTTCAAATTTGACCTCCAGAAGATACTTGAAAGTGGACTCAAAATTGGTGTTGCGCTTATGACAAATTTTTGAGTTTTTATTTAAAAAGTTTCACTGTGTAATTTATCAGGTTTTTAGTTTGACTTGGTCAAAGTTAAAATAATTATGTAACTTTAATAGTTCTAGGTTTAGATAATGTAATCATAAATAAATAGGCATGATAGGTTGTTTTTATGCTTAATTAGGCCTCATAAAGGTAGAAAAACTCAATGAAGTCTAACAGAAGAGTTTGTGTTTGACCTTCTCACTCTCACTTGTTGGTTGACAGAATCTTGGAAATAGTTCCACCACTTAGGAATTCGACTCCTAAAGGTGAGGAAGGTGTTTGATTGAGTCTATATGAATCATTTCTCATTTAGAGACAAGGGTTGGACTTTTATGGAGAGGTTGGTACCTTATGTTTTCTTACAGCTAATCAAGAAGCAGTTGCAGCTATATTTCAGGAATACTTGTTCAGTGAGTCTATGTTGTTAGTTTCCTTTCATATCAGTTTCTATTAGATGAAATCACCTATCTTTTCTTGCTTTATATTCTTCTTATGGTTTTCCTTACAGTCATATAGACATAATTCTTAGATTTAAGCTCTGTTGCAGTTTGATGAAATAGTCTCATCCTTGTTGATGGAGGAGATGAGACGGAAAAATATGGAGAGCCATAATGGTGGTGCCTTGTTTGTACGAGGACGGTCCCAGAACAGAAACAAAAATAAGTCATCAAGTGGGAGATCTAAATCTAGAGGGAGATCTAAATCTCCAGGAAAACTTGTAAAGGTAGTGTGCTGGAAATGCAGAAAGGAAGGGCACTAAAAAAGGGATTGTAAATCTAAAGCTCCTGGTAAAGGAAAGGGATCTGATGATGCTCCTTCTGCAGAGGCAAAAAACACCTCAAATGAAGGTGGGGATGTATACTTGGCTTCTTCAAGTACACATGTAGATCATGAGGCATGGTTGATTGACTCAGGTGCTTCCTTTCACTTCACTCCCCATAGAGAGTGGTTCTGCGAGTATGAGAAATACGATGGTGGTGATGTCTTCTTAGGAGATGATAGGAAGGCTAGAATCATTGGTCGCGGAAAAGTAAAGTTGACGTTGCAAGGTG
>APFE030907873.1:42353-62769 GCA_000404065.3 Pinus taeda | reverse complement strand
GCAAAGAACCCTACATATCATTCAAAGACAAAGCACATTGATGTTCAATATCACTTTGTGAGGGATATGATATAAGACAAAAAGGTGTTGCTAGTAAAGGTGGACACTTTGAAGAATATTGCAGATGCATTGACAGAATTTGTGAGCTCTGAGAAGTTTTGTTGATGTAGAGAAACAATGGGTGTTGAAGGGCTGAATAAATGACTAAGCACTCTTGTGGCCCCCATGTGGAAAGAAAAGAACAAGTGGGAGAATGTTGGGTTGTGTTATATTCTTTCCACGACTAGCCCACGTAGTTAACCGAGGGGTTAGAAGGGGGGCAGATCCACCCCTCTGTTGCGCCGATTGCATAGCGGGGGGGTCACAAGGGGTTTGAGGGGTGAAAGTAACCCCACTCTATGAGGTCTGGGGTAGCGCCCAGGAAAAGTTTGTTTTTGGACCCTATATTAGGTTGAGCAGACCCGCTTATGGTTTTGTGCATGATTTTCGCACATGGTTTTGGATGAGATTGTTTTCGGTCCATGGTTTTGGACGCGATGGTTTTCGGTACATGGTATTGGATGCTTCAGCATGTATAAATATATATTGTAACATTGAAAGGAACATAATGAAAAATCAACCTGGTAGTCCCGGTTTTTGGATCCAGGGGAAAATCTCTGTGTATATGTGTTTTATGTGTTATGCTCTCGCATTGTTTATTTTCTGTGTTTTAGAATTTGTATGCAGGTAATTTATTAATGGGGTTAAAACCTACATTTGGTATCAGAGCTATTTTGGCTTCAAGGGGACGCCTTTGTTGTTGAGGGGTTTCGTTCGAGCCTGTGGTAGACCTTGTTCAGTGGGAGATCTGCGGGATCAATTCTGGTGGTGAAAGAAGATGGTGAACAGTGGAAAGATAGAGATCGAGTAATTTAATGGTCAGAGTTTTGAGTTGTGGAAACTCAAGATGGAGGATCTGTTGGTGGATAAATATCAGGGATCTCGGTAGATCGGGGTACCGTTGGAGGTGTTGAGCTAATTACCTACCCTAATCCCTAGTCCAACAAACTAAAATCCTAAATTCTAAAATACTCAAACAAGACTTGTATATCTAGCCTAAAACCTATTTATTTTCAGTCATTCATTGACAAATCCTTAGAGAGATCCCTCTTTGGTTTAGTAGGGCTAGATATTGAACTGAAAGTGGTTCGAGGTTACCTTTTTCGATTTCCTCCTCAACCAAGGAAATTGTAGGGGATAACATTTTGGCATCATTGTCGGGGAAATGACTCATAAATCATTCTCGGGATTCATTCTATTAGAGAATTCAAAAGACTGGTTTTGTAGTTGACAGCTTCCAATATCTAAAGTTAGGTTGATTTTACAAATTTTATCAAGTTTATGGTGTGAATGTTCTGGATCCTAAAAGAAATACTAGGTCAAATCTTGACCCAAATACACCTTTATTGTTGATGACCCAGAAAAATTGCTCAGAAAAGTCAAGTTACCTATCTTTGAAAGTGCAATTCGAAAAATAAAAAGGACAACTTCTTTGCCTAAAACTTTATTTACTTTTGAGCACATTCATTTTGATATTCAGCAAGAATTGTCTCTTTCAAGGTCAAAATCTGAGTCTTGTCTTTCTGAAGTATCATTTGAACCTTTTTAATTTGATTCTCATCTTCTTTCTTCTTAATCCCTATTTTCTGAAGTTGTTCATGAGTTTTGTTTGAATTTGACAAACTCCAAAGTCTTGCTGACCAGCTCCATCTCACTGCTGAAAAGGCCTACATCCAATATCAGCTTGAAAACCTAATTATTATTTCATCCTATGTTGTACCACCAAACATATCAGCTACATCATCTCTTCCATCACCTCCATCGGTGTCATTATCTTTACCTACACAACCCATTGTAGTTCCTTTACTACATCCACCAACAGTCATGGCACAATTTGTACCTCTTATGTTGCCTGATCAACTTGCTAATATACCCCAGAACTACGGCCAAAGACTCCCTCTCTTTTATGGAGCTCAGAAATATCAGCCCAGCAGCATGTTGAAAAATTGGTATAGTTTATCGATCTGGAAGAAATTGATGAAGATGATGCTAGATGAGAATCATAGCTCAGAGTTTTTCCAAAGATGTGAAGAAATGGTTTTGCAGCTTAGCTGCTAATTCTGTCAATAGCTCACAGTAGTTGATAGAGTTGTTCCTAGCATGATGGAAAGAGAAGAAAAATCCACTACAAATTTTGGCTGAGTATAACTCAATGAAAAGAAATCCAAATGAGACAGTGTAAGAGTTCACAACAAGGTTTAATATGGTATATAATTTTATTCCTGACGATATGAAGCCTCCACCTGGTCTAGCACTTTTCCACTATTATGATGCCTTTGACCTAGACATGGTATATCATCTTAGGGAGGGAGACCCTAAAAATCTTGAAGAAATGCAGTAAGTGTCGAAGCTAATCTTCTCATCAAGAAATCTAAATCAAAGCCTGAGAGGTCTGAGAAGAAAGTTGTTTTTAAAGAGGAGCCATCATCATCATCGGATGTAAAGCTTGACACTCTGATCAAAACAATGGAAATAATGATGGACAGGATGTCCATAACAAATCGACAAGAAGATCCTTCAGTAAGAATCCAAATTTTTGTGGCCAGCAACAACAACAATTCAGAAATAGACAGAAAGAGCAGCGAAATCAAGATCCCCAAGGACAAGCAAGAGCTCCATTTCAGCAGAATTACACCAAAGGGTAGGAAGAAGATGAAGAGGAAATTGTAGAAGCAAATCATTTCTTTGAAGAAGATGAGTTGCCCACCTTTCTAACGGAGGAAGATCAGTTTTCTGAAGAGTCTTTTGTACTGAGTGATCAGGATCTTGTACTTGCAAGTGATGATCTATGGGTTGTGCAACTGAAGAATACCAAAGAGGATATGATAATGCTCTTAGTCATTTGTAGAAACAATACAACTTAAGGAACAGAAATGTGCCTGTTACATTCAACCAGAAGAGGCAAAATCCACGAAAATATACACAAGGAAAAGAAGAAGCTCCTGCAAATCAAAATAAAGAAAAGGAGATTGTCATAATTAGTCGAGATAAAACCAATGAACCCTCTACCAGCAATGTGAGAAAATATAAGCAGGTTCAAAGTGAAATTCATAAGAAGGGGTCTCAAGCTAAAGGACAGATTGAAAGGGAGGACATCGCTGCAAAAGAGGTAGAAAAGCAATCTAATCTATTTAGTTTAGAGAATGAAATTTCTAAGTTGAAAGTTTCAATTCCTCCAACTAAATTAATGAAGAATGATAAGTATAAGTTTCCAATTGCTAAAATGTTGAAGGTAGACCAAATTTCACACACAATAAATGTTGTCGATGATGAGCCTATGATTTTGTTTGGTCCAGCCTTAGAGGGAAGTCCTGAAGATAGTGAAATCCCACCTTTTTATCTTAGCCTCAAACTTCATGACTTCATCCTCCATAATGCCATGCTAGACTCTGGTGCCTCACATATTCTCATGTCAAAAGTCATCATGGACAAACAAGAACTGAATATCACCCAACCTTATCATGACCTTTACTCATTTGATTCGGGAAGAGTGAAATGTCTTAGCCTTATCAAAGATTTAGTAGTGTCCCTGGACCAAATTCCGGCCAAGAATGTTCTGATGGATGTAGTGGTTGCTGATATTCCTCAGTTTTGTATGTTTCTTTCATGATCTTGGGGGGGAAGCTAAAAGGAAATTTACAAATCGATTTTTTCATATCCTACTATTATAGTATTTGGGCAACTCAGAAAACTCTATTGGGAGAAAAAAGATGAAATTCATGATTAGTAACAAGGAAAAAACCCGTAAATCACCCCATACATGATGTACATACTGATCTAGATTCTTTCATCCTGTATAGTGATATGAATTCAGTTGATGATGAAAGTCAGCTTGTAGAAATTTCAGAAGTTTAGGATGTTATAAGTACTGTGCAGAAAGTTGTGATTGTTGAAGGAAAAGAGATGAATGAAGAATGCTTGCAGCTAGTAAGTTCTCTTGAAATAATTTCTAAGTTAGTGCAGAAAACAGAGTGTGTTGAGACAGCGAGTCATCCTCCAAAAGATCAAACAGTTCATCCTTCAGAAGTTCTTTTCCCGGATGAAGAAAATGGTCTTTGGACCATGGATTTTGATGGTGCATTGGGAAAAGAAGGAGCTGGGATTGGTGTGTGGATTCATGGTCCATTACATCATTCATGTAAAATTCCACGTAATGTAAGAATGAGTTCTTATAAGTTAGCTTTTGATTGCTCAAACAATGAGGCGAGGTATGAAGCACTCATTGTTGGCCTCAAAATTCTGAAAAAGTTGGGAGAAAATAAAAATTATGTTCATGGTGATTCTGAGTTGGTAATCAAAAAAGTGAAAGGGGAATACCAAGCCAAGCAACCAAGAATGAGATCCTATTGCAATGTTGTCCTTGACATTCTCAAAACTTTTTCCGAATATACTTTCTCTTATTCCTAGAACTCAAAATGTTATAGTTGATTCTCTTGCTATTGCAACTAGTATGGTGAAGATTCCCATTCACTCCAATCAAAAGTATTCAATTCATGTTAAACATTGCCCAGTTGTTCTTAATAATATGAGATTTTGGCAAGTGTTTTGGGATGACAAACAGATCAATAGTTTTCTATAGATGGAAGATGAATTCCCGAATTATTGCATTGACGATGCATCCAATATGAATGAACAAGAAATTGAAGCAAATGAGATTGAAATACTACAGTTGAAGGACAATAACATTCCAAGAGGTCTTGTACCTTTAGAAGAGTTGTTTGATCAAGACGATGTTGCCAAAAATCTTACCATGGTCCCCACAGAGAAAGGTGTTGAAGATGTGAACATTGGCG
Organism: Pinus taeda; assembly: GCA_000404065.3. Classification (NCBI taxonomy): domain Eukaryota; kingdom Viridiplantae; phylum Streptophyta; class Pinopsida; order Pinales; family Pinaceae; genus Pinus; species Pinus taeda. The sequence continues at coordinate 57,877 of APFE030907873.1, read as the reverse complement.
CAACCAACAAGCCTAAGATGGTCAAATTTTAAAATTCCTTATCTCCTTAGATGAAAACTAAGTACTTATCTTTAATGACATAATTTTATGATGTATTTGTTTGGGATTATTCATATTTGAAAGTATATAAAAAAATATCATTCAATGCACTATTCCGTTCAAGCCTGATCAAAAGCCATTTCGCTAGACACTGAGGAGGATTAATCCTAAGTTGTTTCCATCAATTGAAAAATAGGTTAATAGGATTTATAAGTTTGGTATCATAGTTCCTATTCGATTTTATAAATGGATGTCAAATCTAGTGCCGATAAGGAAGAAGACCAGGGAAATTCGTCTTTGCATTGATTTCAGAAATTTAAACAAAGTGTCCTTGAAGGACAAGTATCCCCTACCAAAGATGGATCATATACTTCAGAGGGCATTTGGGTCTTCCAGGATGTCATTGCTAGATGGATATTCTGGGTACAATCAGATTTTGGTGCATAAAGATGATCAACTGAAAACAACCTTCACAACACCATGGGGTACATTCATGTATGCCAAGATTCCATTTGGATTAAAGAATGCAGGAGAAAAATTTTAGCGGGCTATGGACATAGCTTTTGCTAATGAAAAGGATGTATTTTTGGTTATATATTTAGATGATCTCATAGTTTTTTCCAAATCTGATGAAGATCATTTACATCATTTGAGAATTGATTTTTCAGAAATGCAAAAAATTTGGCATTTCACTTAATCCAAAGAAGAGTTTATTCGCCATGGAAGAAGGTAAGTTGTTGGGACATGTTATCTCCAAGGATGGCATTCGCATTGATCCTACAAGAGTTCAAGCCATTCAGAAATTAGAATTCCCAAGGAACAAGAAAGAAATTCAATCTTTTAATGGGAAAATAATTTTTTTGAGAAGATTCATCCCCAACCTTGCTGAACATTTGAAAGAGAGTAAACAGACATGCTGAAAAGGGATAGTGAGGTTAAATGGTATTTAGATGCTAAGAAATATTTCCATGCAGTCAAATTTGCATTATCTATTGCTCCTACTTTGATTAGTCCAAATTATACTTCAAATTTCATCATATTTTTATTCGCCTCTGAGCATACTTTATCAGTTGTCCTAATGCGAAAGAAAGATTAGAAAAATGAACATCCTATAGCATTCTTCAGCCAAACAATAAGGGATGCAGCACTAAAATACAACATAATTGAAAAGCAGGATTTGGTACTGGTGAAATATCTCAAATATTTTCGAGTTTATATTTTTCATTCAAACACCATTGCTTATGTTCCAACAGCAGTTGTAAAAGAATTTCTTGTGCAGACGGATCCTTAAGGCAGGTGGGAAAATGGATTGTAGCCATGCTAGAATATGATTTGGAGATAAATCCCACAAAACTCATCAAGGGACAAGTTTTGGATAAGCTCATGGTTGAATCTAATTTGCATGCATTAGATATCAATTTGATTGTTTCTCTTTCTGAAGAAGAAAAAGAAGACTTGCAGTTACAGGTGTCTGACATGTTCACTACATCTCCTTGGTACTCCGACATTGTTTATGTATTTCAGCACTTAAATCCTCCACTCGAAGTACCCAAAGGTAGAACAAGATCTTTAAAGTTGAAGGCTTCAAAATATTGTATTCTTGATGGTGCTTTATTTTGGAAAGACCCTAGTGGTGTGTTGTTGAACTTTCTGGTAGAAAATGAAGCAAAAGATGTAATGAGAGATTTTCATAAAGGAGATTGTGGAGGCCATCACTTCTGGAAGACTACAACAAACAATATTTTGAGAGTTGGTTTCTATTGGCCCACTATTTTTTCTTATGTACATAAAACAATGATGATGTGTCAAGAATGTTTGATTTTCCAAGGAAAAAGAAAACTTTTTCCATTACCCTTGCAGCCCATTTCAATCACAGCTCATTTCCAACAATGGGGACTTGACTTCATTGGTGAGAGCCATCCTTCATCATCTTCACAGCACAAATGGATCTTGACAGCCAGAGATTATTTTACAAAATGGATTGAAGCAATCCCAACCAAGCAAGCTAATGTTTCTGTTATCATTCAATTTATTGAATCTAATATCTTGTCTAGATTTGGCTGCCCATAGAAGATAATCACTGATAATGTTGTTTCTGTCAAGTCAAAGAGGATGGTAGAGTTTTGTACAAAGTATCATAATGTATTGGGATATTCTACTGCTTATCATCCACAAGGGAATGGTTTGACCGAATCATTTAAGAAATCCTTGATCAACATCATCAAGAAAGTTTTAGAAGTCAATAAGAAGATCTGGCACAAGAAGCTCATCAATTCTTTATGGGCATATAGAGTCAATACTAAGAAATCAATAGGTATGTCTCCTTTTCGGTTGGTGTAAGGGGTTGATACAGTTTTTCCTTCATCTCGTGTTGTTCCGGTTATGAAAATTCTGCAAGAAGAAGATAGTGACACAAATGATATGTAGCGAAGGATAAATAAGATGGTCCATTTACAACAAACAAGGGAGGAATTTCTTCAAAACACTTCTAAACTTCAAGAAAGGATTGAGAAGATCTATGATCGCAAGACAAAAGAAGACAATTTCAATTTGGGAGATGTAGTTCTTCGGTGGGATGCTAGGAATGAAGAAAAAGGAAAACATGGCAAGTTTGAAAAATTATGGAAAGGACCATACCAAATCTTAGCTTTTAGAGGAAAGAATGCTTTTCTATTGGAGGAGATGAATGGAGAAGATTATTCAGGAGGAGAGATCAATGGTAGGCTTCTCAAGAACTACTTGAAATTTTTCTACAAATTCTCATCATCATTGTATATACTAGTTTACTTTTGTTTTCAAGTGTCAAGTGGCTATCATAGGAGTTTTAAGCTCGAGGATAAGGCCATAAGGCTTCTTTTAGTAGTTACTAATTTTATTTTTCTTTAGAGTCAAAGTCAGATAGGCAAGTTATTTTTCATTTTGAGTCAATTCTATGGTATTTTGACTCCATTGCCCAATGGATAGGCTACTTGGTATGCGGTGTTCTTAACACATCCAAGGAGCTGCCATCCCCAATTGGAGTCAATGTTTGTGCTTGTCAGTCATGTCAGTCACCGACAATCAAATATGCTTTTACATAGTTATTTTAGGGTTTCAAATCAAATTTTTATAGTTTCAAAAAAAAATTCAATAAAAATTGATCACCCGTGAGGAAGATCAGTCTCTACTATTCTTTTTAGTCTCATGGTCATAGGGTACCATCTTGGTCAAGTCAAATCATTGTTAGTAAAGTCCCATAATCATTTCGTTCATAATTCACCTAATAAGCCTATGTTAGGTCACCACTAGGTCACTAGGTTTAATCCCTTACATTTGGTCTTTTTACCATTAAATTTTATTTTATGAGGAATAGAGCTCAAGTTGGTAATTAAAGTTTACAATCATGTTTTCTATTTCATTTTCTTAAAATGAAATACCATCATAAGATCATGAAGCTGAAGTGTCAAAGTCCAAGTCATAACTGTTATGGTGGGTCCACTACCATTTGCAAAGTTTTGAAGAAGAAAGTTTAATTTGGAATAAGTTGGGGGTCCCACTTATTTCTCCATAAATAAATAGCTTTTCAAGGGCCTAACTCATTCATTCTCATTTTCAAAATATCGAGCTCTCCATCTCATTAAGCTAAAAATAAAATTCCTTGAAAGTGTTACGCTTTGCCTTTGGACGTTGTGCTTTGCCCTGAAAGTGCTACTCTTTGCCTTTGGAGACTGTGCTTTGCTCTTTATTGCTGCACTTTGCCCTGTATTGCTGTGTTTTTCCCTAAGTTGCTGCATTTTATCCATAGCATAGAAATTTTGTCTCCAGGTGCTCCAAGATTACCTCCAGGTGCTTCAAGCTTATCTCCAGGTGCCTCCACAATGTGACAGCATAAATTGGTTTTCATTGGAAAGTAGGTGGGATACTCTTAGCTCACTCCCCATTTGGTGATTTAAATTTATGGTGTGAATCTTCCTTCAAATATTGAATTTGTTTTTTTTTAATTGAAACCCTAGTTTCCTTTCACCCTATCCATTGCCTTAGCATTTTATACCATTCCTCTAAATCCCTACATACTCTTTCATTTTCATACCCAATCATTCCTCTAAAAAACCCTAAATCTACATTCCCAACTCACATCCCTGTAATTAAATTCCCTAGCCTATGTCCTTAAACCTTTTTCTCTTTCATTACTTCCCTAAGCTCTGTAATTCCATTCCCCCCTTCCCTAAATTTTCCCCTAACATATACCAACTCCCTAACACAATTATCACACTCCCTTTCCCTTCACCTTTCCCCCAGGGTTTCTAAACTAAAAAAACCATGATGGAGGAAGAAAGGAATGTTACAAAATATGAAGTAAATACCACATGTCAAGACAAGAAAAAATACAAGAAGGGAGGGAAAATCTTGAGGTTAGAACTAGCAGACACTAGAGAGTTGTTGGCCTCACCCATGATAGTAGTATGTTTCAAACATGTAGGTTGTTTTGACTTTTGTGAAATGGTTCAAAGAGTAAAGCATAATCTAGTTTTTCTCAAATCTCAAAGACAACCAGGTGACCATTGCATGGGTAACCTTCACCATCTCCACAGACATCATTGTTGCAGCCACGAGGATACCCAATATGGGTGAAAAATGGTTTAAGACCAGAGATATAGATACCTAGCAATATGAACCATTTCTCAATGCATAATACAAAAATGACATAAAGAAAGTTTTTCCTTTTGGTCACCTTCTAGACAAATTTGCTCCCATGATGAAAATCATCATGAAATATTTCACTTGTGAGGGCAGATTTTCTAGGTTGTACGCCTATCACATCAGGTTACTTATGCATTTCACTAGGGTGAAATTTCTCAACATCCTTTACTATTTGTACAAGAGCATTGAAACGGTGGATTACATTCTACAGAACAAAGAATATGAATAGCATGTGAATAGTGATGAGCCCCAAAAATGGATAATTATATGGGCTCATTCAGCCTCTTAGTTCGAATTATTCCACCATTCTCATTAATTAATTGCATGTTTTTTATTATATTTATGCTAATAGAGTGAATTGGGTTATTCATTATGCCAACAAGTCTAATGTGTGCTTTATGCAGTCTTTTTGGTCAATGTGGAGACAAAATCAAAGGTTTAAATGAGCACTTGGTAGCCAAATTCGTGGAGAGGATTTTTAGGAAGGTGTCCCCTTCATTTATGGGCCCTTACCTCGAATTCTCCACCATCATCTCAGAGTTCAAGGGCCACCAAATCGATTATCACAAGGGCAGCCGAGCAAGTCAAGAAGGACTGTTGCTAACTGCAAGTTTTGGGCAGCCGAGTCCCTAAAGTTTAGGAGGACTGTTGGGGTCCACAATTTGTATAAATAATAAGGCTTAGGGCCTCATTTGGGGTTAGCTAGTAGTTAGTCACTTTGTAGCAGAAGTTAGCTAGTTTGTAGTTCGGTTTTTAGTCATTTTTTTAGGCAGTAGTTTAGCTGTGCATTTCAGCACATTTTCAAGTTTTACTTGAGGACAGTTTTTGGAATGTAACTATTCTTTTGATCAATAAAGATGAATCTAGATTTGCACCAGCTCTAATCTCTCTTAGGAGGTTGTAGCTTTTGGGGTTTGGGCCCAACCCAAGTGCCCAATACCTCCTTTGTTTACTTTCATGTGTCTTTACTGCATTCTTAGAATAAAATCTGCTATTTAGATTTAAATCTTGGTTTGTTATTTACGTTGCTTTTTATGGTTAAAGTAGCTTTTCATGTTCAGATTTAGTTGATAGATTAGTAACAGGGAATATCTCCAGAAAAAGGCCATCAAGCACCTCTGATCTCACCTCTCCCTCAGTGGGATCGTGAGCTGGGACAAAGGTGACATTGCTGCCAACAAAAACATTGTTTTGCTTTGTCATGCAATTCATAATGTTGGAATCCTCATTTGTAGATGTTGATATTAGTAGTGTTTAAATGCTTCAGTTGATGATTGCTTAGTTGCATAAGTTATTTCACGCATTTCATTTCGAATAAACAGTTGTTCATTTCCTTTTGCTATTACTTAGGTCAGAATAGAGTAAAGTAACTAGGTCATAGGTTTTATAAGTGTTTGTTTGTTCAGTTTGAAAAACCACTTGCAGAGTACCTGTTACCCTTCCTTACCTGCACATACTCCATCCAACCTACCTATTTCATCCTTCACTTAGAACCCTTACCTTACATTTGCCTCATTCACTTACTTTTCCATGTTTCTCATCTTCTTGTGTAACATCGTTTCATCCCTCCTCGAACAAATCTAACCATCTGCGCCACTCCTCAACTCCATCCTCCAAGTCTTGAACTCCCCTACACCCTTATTTCACCTCCATACCCACTCCTTCATCTTTATTCATCCATCCATCCTCCAAAATCCCATTCTGAACATCTTGTAGAAAATTGCAGAACATCCTATAGAAAATTACAGAACATCCTGTAGAAATTCCAGAACATCCTGTAGAACCCCTGCAGACTTCCTGTAGAAGCTCACGAAAGTGATTTCTTGAGATCCGATCACTGTGAAACTCTAAGGAAGGGTGTTAGGGACCCCTTAGGACCTCTTCTAACCTTCCCAACCTCCTGCAAGCATTTTCTCTCACCGATCCACCTCTGCACAGTCAAAAACAGTGAAAGCACATGCATGATAATTCTGACAACTTATTCAAAAATACAAAAATATGTTTTCTTCAAATAGTGATAACTTAGACATATGAATTTTACCTTCCTAGAAGTCAATGGCATCTCTTTCAGTAACTTGCATCCTCTTTTTTGCATCAGTAGGGCTAGCTGGTAAAATTAGGGTTTGCTAGGGTTTGCATTTCCTTTCATCTTTTCAGTTTCTTTCTGCAAGTAGATTAGTTTCCTTTGAGTTAGCTTTCATCTATCAGTTAAAAAGCTTCTTCTCAGAGCTCATTGAAGTTGGCTTAAGCCCCTAGTGGACTTGTGCCAGCTGACCAAGTGACAGCTGCGGCAAGAGCTAGTACTTGTGCATACAGCACCGTCGCTTCCAAGTTTGTTACGAACTATAGGGTTGATAAAATTAAAGAAGGGAGTCCTAGGAGTTGCAACATTATTGTTGCAATACTCGGGCCCACCACTTACAAGAGACTATACCTTAATCCTTCATTATTTAATGAATTGACTGACTCAAATCAACCGTTGGTCAAACCCACTCTCTCTGAAAGTGAATCCTATGAGTCTATACCCGACCCAAATCAACAAGTCGAGGAAACAATTGACCCAATTTCACCTTCAGATAATCATACATTTCCCGAAGAGAGTGAATATGATACCACTTGGTTTCTTTTCATTTCTTCATATTCAAATGATCTTGGGAGAAATCCTCTTGTTCCATCAAGACAGGAGGAAAATCCTCCTGTTCTCATAACTCAAGGGGTTAATTCTCATGTTTCTACGGTACCCCCTCCAAGTAGTATGGTCACTTCCTTTGATTGGAATCGACTGGCAGGATTTCATCTTCCTTCTTATGTGCCTTTCCAGATCATAGTACAGGTTTGTAATATGATTGTAATGGTTTGTAGATTTATGTGGTGTGGTTTTTGAGATTCTAGATTCAGATATTCCATAGTGTTCATTTTCATCTTGTCTTGTGTTTTTGTTGGTTACGTAATTTGTGCTTAACGCGGGAAAATGACGGTGTTAGGTTGGAATCGTAGCATTGTTTGAGGAATGAAAGATCAAATTTTCTTCTTTGTATCTTAACCCTCATTTTCTCGAGATGACGGGCCTCCTTCCAGGTTTCCCTCCGTACAGGGTAATAATAATGGTTTGTAGAATCGCAAAAACCACACCACAAAAATCTACAAACCATTCTTGCTACCCTGTACGGAGGGGAAACATGGAAGGAGGTCCGTGATCTTGAGAAAATGAGGGTTAAGATACAAAAAAGAAATTTTGATATTTCATTCCTCAAACAACATCGTGATTCCAACCTAACAATATGATTGTATCTAGCACTATTGTAGATGAAGGTGCATCTGTGAGTATCCTTTCCTCAACTGCTTGGTAAGCGCTCGGTTTGCTGCCACTTGTGCCTGTTACCAAGAATCTGTTGGCTTTTAACAAAGGAACCAATCAACCATTAGGGATCCTTCCTCAGTTGCCTATTACTTTGGGAGGAAAAATTGTTTATCTGAACGTGATGGTAGTCCCAGGCCCTTTAGATTACAATTTACTTCTTGGGTGTGACTATGTTTATGACATGGGAGCTATTGTTTCAACACTCTTTCGAGTGATTTGTTTCCTGCACGAAGGCATAATTTTCACCATTGACTAGGTTTCACTTCCTAGTCCAAATATGGCTTCCAATCAACCATCTCCCCTAAATGGTCCTTTTATACCAACGTTATCATCCCTGCCACGGGTTAATTATGTGGCAACCCGTTCCATGCCTACATCAATGGACGATCAAGTTTGTGATGTTGTACATTATGCACTGGGGGCATTGGAACCATATCTCTCCTTCTAGAGCATTTTTCTCCCATTTGATGAGAACCTCTTGGAAGTCATGACCTCTTATGGGTCATGAACAAAGGTCATGAGGATGGTTCTTTTACTGTGTCAACCTCATTAAAAAATGAAACACTTTCATGAGCATAGTTCCTTGCCTTGTGCAAGCTCATTAAAAAATGAAACAAGGAATATGAGGATAGTTCTTTTACTGTGTCAACCTCAGTAAAAAATGAAACAGCTTCCATGAGCATAGTTCCTTGTCTTGTGTGAAGATCGTTAAAAAATGAAACAAGGAATATGAGGATAGTTCCTGGTCTTATGTCAACCTCGTTAAAAAATGAAACAAGGAATATGAGGATAGTTCCTGGTCTTTTGTCAACCTCGTTAAAAAATGAAACAAGGAATATGGGGATAGTTCTTTTACTATGTCAACCTCATTAAAAAAATGAAACAACACATATGAGGATAGTTCCTTGTCTTGTGTCAACCTCGTTAAAAAATGAAACCAAGGATTATGAGGACAGTTCTTTTACTGTGTAAAAAATGAAACAGGCCTAAGTAGAGTTCCTTGTCTTGTGTCAAGCTCATTAAAAAATGAAACAAGGTCACCTGGAGTAAATTTCCAATTCAAGTCTTTGATTAAATCTCATAATATCCCAATCAAGTCTTTTACTTAATCTCATAAATGAACCGTCATTCCATCCACCTAATATCCATGAGTATTCTACTTAGGTGAATTTAATGAAGCTTGGGGGCCATTCACCTAATGGTAAAGGGAATCACCCCATTCACCTTTATCCCTATCTGGACGAAGCCAAAAAGGTGTTGGATAATCGTCTTGCTTCACCGCAGCGACTTCTATCTGGTTACAGGAGACTCTCCCTTTCATCATGTTGGGGGCATGTAAATTAATCTCAGGCATAGTTCTTCGTTTCAAGCTTATGTAAAAATGAAACTGAATTCAAGAATAGTTCTTCATTTTAAGCTTGTGTAAAAATGAAACTGAATCCAAGCATAGTTTTTCATTTCAAGCTTGTGTAAACATGAAACTGAATCCAAGCATAGTTCCCTATGGTTCAAGCTTGTATAAAATGAACACATCTCCATTTTAACCCTCGTGATTTCCATTCTATCAGCCTCTTTCGTTAGATGAGCCTTGGCTGTTTTCATCCCATCGCCACCATCCCTTTGGCCGATCATACGCTTTCACTTGGTTGTTTTACCCTTTTTTGAGGAGCAATTGCAATGAGTGGTCTTATTAGCCAACCTCTTCACATAAATCAACATCTTTTGAGAAGTTCCAACATCACTGGAACTAGTTGCTATCCTAGACACCACTCAATCCTCAAAATGGAGTCCTCTTTAAGCTCTTTTCAGACTCTCTAAACATGAAAATTTTGTCGAGCACTTATCCTTTCCAGCTCGTTAACGGATTGGAAATGATATCTCTTTGGTATTATTTTACGCTTTTTCGGGCTTGAGATATTAATTTATGAAAAAACTTGTGGAGATTTCTTTTTTTCGCTTTTCAAACTCTCTAAACATGAAAAGGACCGAGTTATCTTTGTCGTTAAACTTGTTAAAACATCAAATAGTGACAAACTTGTCCATCTAGACAAGACCGATTTTCACCTTCGCTAGACTCGTTAAAACATCAAATAGTGATGGATTCACTCGAAGGGTGGAATTATACAACAAGCATATGTTATCCTCCTCAAGCTTGATAAAAAATAAAGAGGTACTAGACAACAATGACTGGGGAAATGGGAAAAAGGAAAAGCAACTTTATGGTAGCAGGTCGCTCTTGAACGTGACACTTTCACTCCATCACTGTGACTATTTGGGTTGGGTTATTAGCTTGATGGTTATCATACCGTTGGTCTATCATAGCATCCATCACTTTGTTTTGGGTCAATGCTACCAATTCATTTCAATGTCGCCAACGTGTTCAAGAGAAGTCATTCAGTCAAAATTCATCCTTTGCAATACCAAATACCTTCATTTTCATGAGCGTCATTTCTGAACCATGTGTCGCCAGTCAAATTCCATCTCCAAAATCACTACACTTGTTGCGTGTTGTTGATGTGGGATACATCAAGGCCCTCCTGCGATGAGTCACTCCTTGTCGACATCAGCTCATTATCCAAGAAGTTGACTTAGAAACACCCTTCTAGTACCTTGAGGCTTGCATGCATCAATGGCAGGTTTCTTGCTTCCAACAATAGGTTAACATCACAGGCCTTCGACTGAAAGACTTTGTATGGTGTTCGATATCAAATTATCCATTCACACCATGTAGAATGTACCACAATACTTGAGGATCATTATCATTATTGGTGGTTTCTCTCGCATCTGTTAACAACTTACATCATTGGCTGGTAATCAGATGGTGTCTTCCCATGTTTGACTTTAGATCACATATTCACATGGTTATACTCGTACTTGAGTGAACGATTGAACAAGATAGAAGACCACGGATCTATTTTCATCCATCCGAGATGCGATTTCAAGAGTACTAAATCATATGTACAATGGCTTTACATAGATGGTCATTTCGATCATGGGTCTATATCTGTAGACGATTGTTTATGTACATGTAATGAAAGTTTATAAGCTGAGCATGGGTATGCCTTCCCTCAGCAATTAATGTAAAATAAAATATCATGATATATTTATTGTAATCGATGCAGGTCACCTTCCACTTCGATACCTCCTCATCACATCGTAAAGCATTTCATTCGACATTGGCATTTTTCCAACTTCATGCTTTAGGGGGTAGTTGTTACAGATCCATTTGGGAACATCAATCCCATCATTCAGATCATTGTTTTAGGGCTCATCAAACCCTAATTTTAGTTTCTACATGCCCTAAACAAGTCACCCCTTTGAATGCCTCCTTCCTAGACATTTTCATGACTTGAAGACATCTAGAACTAGCCTCTAGAGGGACTAGCATAGGTAGGCCCATGTAAGGGTATGCTACAGAGTAGTTAAGTCCATGTCAAGGTGCTCTGCAGAGCACTTAGGCTTCCTTTCACCTGCACTGGGCGAGATTGAGCGAAATTCACATAGGGTTTGGGGAATATTCTTATCTTTTGAATTCATCTAGAAGGTTCCCTCACTTATCAACTCCTATGAGCTCGAAAATGGATGAGGAATGAGTTAAGATGCATCCTGTCCTCTCATACCTACTCCCATGGAACTAATTCTAAGTATGGAAGGCCATTCAATGCCGCCATTTATGACAAAACCTCCTTCATCTTCCTATAAATTGATCACTCATCTAAGTGATCAGGGGTTGGATTATGTTGAATTGTAAGGAGATAATGTTGTTGTGAGATTTGGCTTTGAAGCGAGTATTGCAATGCTACAAGTTTGTCTTGCTTTTGATGTGATCTGGATGGGATCCAAGTTGGAGGAATGGCTTTGAATCAAACAACAATGGCTGTAATTCCTTCTTCTATCCAATAAATTGTTTGAACCTTTCTCCCATATGTTTGTATTGTTTTATAATATTTATATGTGTGAATTGTATCTGATTCCTTTCACTTATATTCAATAGATCTTTTGCTTTGATCTATTCTTTGTTTTCTATTTTGTTTACAGGTACTTCTCAAGCGTATTAAGTACGGGAAGGAGTGACAGGATTGATACAAGGGAGACGAGAGGAAAGCAGAACTACAAGTAGGTCTTCTCATCTTCTCATCTTATCTATTGCTTATAGGAAAAGACTAAAACACTTCAAAATGTTGTTCTAGTTATAGCTACTTATCTAGGGAATTAGTATTTATCCGTAGATACCAAATTCTCCAAAACACCAAGTATTAAGAAAAATCATTCCATCATTATCCTCCATCTAATTAAAATAATACTAACATAACCTTATAATTTAGATGGTGGATGAACACCGGGTATTAAGAACTCACCAATATCAAGTCGCAACAACTCTACTTTTATCTTTTTGGGTCACTATAAATGGTTGTGTATAAGCATGTCAAGACTAGTGTTGGCTTGAGCTAATATCTCTTCTGAACTTATTTGAACATTTCCCCTATCTTTTGCAGAGCAAGTGATTTAGAAATGTTGGGACGTGATGTATGGAATTTTGCGGAGAGAGGTTCTAGCATTCTTCAATTGGGCATGGTTGCAAAAATAACAGATACTTTTAATCCGTGCATGTTAACAATGGATGGTGGGGATTGAAAAAGAGGAAAGCAATTTAATCCCCACTAGTGATCGAATTTAAAGGGTTGGTCTTAATTTTATTTGGAAAGGAATACATTCATCTAACCCTTCAAAGATGAAAGGTTATATAAAATAAATTGTACTTCAATTGAAAAGTGTATATTAAATAAACCCTTTATAAAAAAAAAAAATTGCCAAAAATAAATAGTGTCCTTCTAAATCTTTAAAATTTCTTAAATTTAAAGAGTGACTACATTAAAATGCTATAAAAACTCAATAGAACTTAGCAAATAAGCAAACATTTTTTTCTTAAATTCCATTAAAAAAAAATGTAAACATACGTTTCTTATATTTACTAGATGATCTTCAAAAGTATTTGGACTTACATCAATGAAAATATAAATCCATTTGCACAATGGAAAAGGCTTTCTAGTTTTCATTTGTTTCTAATTTATACTCTCTAGTTTGTTTAGCTTGACGCAGTTTAACACAAGCAAAACAAACAAATATGTACCTTCAACAACCAAGGAAATTGAACTTTTCTCTTTAAAGGGCTTGATCAAAGAACATTAGCAATAGGCTTTCATCTCCATTAAAAACTTTAGGCTCTTGTTTTGTTGTACAACAACCCCCCATTTCATAAAATTTTACCTTCAAAACTATAATATGAAATGGGTCCCTTTTAGATAAAATTGGTATCAACTTATCATTCCTCAAAAGGTCCGAAAGGAAATAAAACATTATAAACCTTTTGAGACAACATATAACCGGTCTTAAAATAAAAAATGAATAATTCTTTATTATTGCGATAAAGTGATCACAAGATCGCATATCGCAATAACAAAGGATGCATAACAAAAGACCCATTGGTTTTCCCCGATGCGACAAGCGCGAATAACTATCGGATATCGGGAAGGTAAGCAATCGTAACAAAAGGTCACCTCTCTTTGCTCCGATGCGATATCACTATCGGCGATCGGGGAGTATAACATGCATGCAACAAAAGGCCCTCTTCTAAAAACTCCCAATGCGAATTAGCGATATCGCTATCGGCAATCAGGGATTCCGCAATAACACCAATATACCTACTCAAGCATTCCTCCGATCTCCGATTGCGATAAAGCTAAGCGCGACTTTCAAAAAGGATTGATGAGGCTTGGGTATATTGTGTTAAATTATTATTAAAAGCCTTTCTATTCTCGATAGTGATTCACTTGCAATCAACCGCCAAAAAATCAAAGCCACGCTTAAATGAATTATTCGGCGAATAAACGATATGATGAGCATTTAAATGATTGACAGGTTTAAACAGCCAATTAATGGAGAAGTTATGCCAAAATATCTTCAGAGATTGTATCCGCAACAGTATTATTTTAATCCTCCATTATTCATTGATTGATATAACTCTTTCACACTTGGTTTGCATCGCCTATTGTCTGTATTACGTTCATTTTATCTCCTGCGCAGAGCTCCCCCGAAGCAGAAAATCTAGGCCAAATGGGGAAGAAGTCTAAGAAATTTGGAGCAACTTCAACTTCCACAATAACAGGACAACATACCGCCAATCTGGGACCAAGTAAAAAAGGATTGATCTCAGACACTACATGTCTTGGTCTTGGTAATACTAGTTGGCAGAGCATCTATAATCTGGTTGAAGCCGAAGAGCCTCAAGAAACATCAGTACAAGCTACAGCAGGATCGAACCGGAAGTCCGAGGCTACCCTAAAGGATTTAGACGATTCCTACTTACACAGGATAGCGGCTCGAGAGAAAATTATTCCATACACAGATGTGGTAAGGTGGGCAGTTGAGGAAATCCCAATTACAAACAGAACATTTTGCATTATCGACGGGAGAGTCTTCGGTTCATTTCAACCCAATGACTTGAGACAAATGTACCATTTGCCCGAACCAGAGAAGAAGTATAACAAAGTATTTCTGGAGAAATTCAAAGATAAAAATGAAACTGAATCAACACCTATACGGGAATGGAGACAGAACCCCGCGAAACACAAGCATGAATCCTCACGTAAGTGCTCTGTCGATTCCTTGTGTTCTCCTTATTGTTATGCTGGAGCGATGATGTGTAGGATTTGGGGGTTGCATGATTCCTCAAAATTCTCAATAGAGATGGTACCCTTAATGGAAGCAGCAGTCAATAGCGAAATAATGGATTTGGGAAATATATTATCTGATAAGTTAGCAACTGCTATCCTTGAGTTCAGAAATAAAACCCGCGTTACTGATAGGTCTATTCCTCCATTTTATTATAGTGCCTACATCTTAGATACTCTCTGTTTTAACTCCGAATTTCCTGTGCTGGGGTGGAGATGGACTCCACAGGACTCTATGCCGATTCATATCTCTCACCAGAAGTTGTGGAAAGCCCATTATAAGCATCACCTATATCAAGTTTGCAATGGATTTATGTTGCTCATTTACTATGCAATTTTTGACAAACCTGCTCCTAAGATTTCCTCACAAGCAGAGATTAATTTGACAGCCTTAGGAAACTGGTTTGAAGAAGATAAATTTACATATATAAGAGTTTTCGGCAGCCATGCTAGGCCTCATGTTCTTCCCTTGTACATACCCGACAAACTATTGGCTAGAGAGATAGCATATCAGCTTACATCCGTAGGAGCGACCAAGACTCTGAGGAATTCAAAGAAGCAAGTTTGGCCTCCTTTTCCTCTAAGGTGTGGCGTTTACACTCTGCATGACTATAAGCATGCAGAGAAAGAAGCGAAAAAGATAAATATATTGAATCTCGCCACTCTTCCTAATAGACGATTTGATCCAAGGAAAATCGTCTATAATGTACTGG
>APFE030907873.1:24902-40098 GCA_000404065.3 Pinus taeda | reverse complement strand
ATTCTTTATACTTTCCACTATTGGATGTTTATAGCGTGCTTTTCTTTTAATCATACATGTATCAGTAATATAAAAAGATAAGTGTAACAATGTTTTATTAATTACTTTGTTCAACTATTTGAACAAAGCAATTATTATATGAATGAATGCCTATGTTTATTGAATAGAGTCATCTATATGCCTATTGATGAACAAAGATCATCAAACGTTGCACTTAAGAATAGAAGCTTCCCGGGATAGAATAGTCATTTGTATTTTTTCTTTTAGATTAAGTCATCCATTCATTATCACTTATTAGAAAACCAGTCACTCATCCATCCCCTTTTCATTCATCATTGGGAAACTGGTCCCATTATATCCAGTCGGAGCCACCATCCCAAACGGAAAAGGAGCTGCATTAAGGTACGAACCGGGTGGTTATCCCCCGATGTTGATGCAACGATTTTTGAGGCATCAACAGCTCTATAATCCAGAAATTTCTATAATTAATAGTAGAGTTTTATCTAATAAGGAAATATTGTAACCTGCAATATACATATGTCGTGCAAACTAGAGCTAGTAGTTGTTGTATAACATGGTTGTCTTTTTCTTGAGGATGTCTATCAAGTTTGGTCCTTTTATTTCTTGAGGACAACTTTCACATCCAAGAATGGTGGCTTATACGGTGACTGCAATCTTGGTTGATGTATTTTTCTAACAAGGTGGCTTCCTTTCGTTAAAAAATGTCATTTACTTTTTCTACGATTTTAACATCTCGTTAAAGACCCTTCATACTAGCAATTACATGGACAACCACTGGAACTCTTTATTTCTTGGATTCCAAATGGGGCAAATGAAGCGAGAGACACAGTAGTTGATATGGATAGCCATTGGCATTCTATATTGGGAAGACCAACCAAGGAAAAAGAGAATTAAGTTCCAACCCTGTACACAGACCTTTGTAATCTTCTGGTGTTTGGTTATTAATAGAGTTTTGGAGTTTTGTTTCAACCTTAGATAGTTCTCTCCAATTAAAAACTCAGAAGAGAACTTATTATTTCTTTGTTACAGATTATTTCTTTCACTGAAAATTATTGACCTATATGCTTTCAATAGCTAGAAATTTAACAAAGAGAACTCTTTGAATGAAGGAAAGGGAAGAATGGTTTTAATTATACTTTGATCCTACTAAGGTTGTTTATAATATTATTTTGTATGTTTTGAAAAACTAGAGAGTTAATCAAGAGAAAACACTTTCAAGATAAGGGAAGAAATACATGGTTTTAAATAAAGCTTGACTTTACAAATGTCAGGCCTTGCCTATGACTTACTATCATGAAGGGAATGCCTTGATATGATAAAGAAACATTGACCTAAATATTTAATTGAGATTACTATGATAAAGGGAATACCTTTCTATGATAAAGAAACATTGATGTAAAAATTCAATTGAATTCGATAGTTATGTAAATAAACATTGACCTAAAGATTGAATTTGGTAGTGAATGAGATAGAAGATGTATCTGCCCCGTGCTTTTACATACTACTTCACCAAAATTTTTATTTGACTCAGATTGGATCATTATATTGTTTTTCATCCATCTCAATGTTTTCAGAGTGGAAAAAGTGGAGGAATCAACTCACGGGACCTTTTTACTGATGGGACCTAGTTTGGCAAAACAAGATCTAAAACCTTCTAGGAACATTTTGAGGCATCAAATGACCCTTTTGGTGGTAAAAAATTGTTGCATTAATGTTTCACCTTTTCATGCTATTCTACACATAAAGACCTTTCCAACGATGCAAAAATTGTATCAATCAGAGTCGATATGTGAAAGTTATGCCACTTAGAAGTTGACCTTCCTGTTTTCACCGCCATAGTTCGAGAGGATGCCATGTCAACCCCCATTATTCATGGAAAAATGGATATCCATGTCATTATGATGTAGAAGACTCTAGAATAGTCTATATTGTAACTCTAGTTAAGATTTGAGGTAGTCAAACCTCACCATTAGTAGGCTATTAAGGTTGTGCTATAACTAGGCCACTAGGAGGAAAATGGATTCCATTCTTTCGAGTGAATTTGTTCCATAACTGTGCAAAAATGGCTAGGAGGGATAGGAGGTAAAGCACATAGAGATGATTTGTGCATTGAAGCAGCCCATAGGCCACAGATCCTACTTCTTTGTATTTGCAACAATATTTCCATCTAGAGAAAGAGAGAGAAGTGACCTCACCTTCCGGCTAAGTTTTCCTCCCGAAAGGATTTCCTATAGCATATCTTGTGTCAAATGTGTGTGTGTGATTTTATTTTACCATTCTCTATTTTCTGCATAATTTTCATTCGCATGCATGGACTATTAACTGTAGATCTACAGGTCCATAAATCTAATAAAACTGTAATAGTGTAGAATTTCAGATTTTAAATATAATTTTAGCAGTGTTGTGACAAATTGTCTAATGTAGTCTCCACTATAGTTTATAGATCAATTTTACATTTGTTTTCTTATAAATATTACAACATGTCTTTCATATATGAAAACACACAAAAATCTCCAAAAATATTAGGTTGAGGAACTATGGATGATACCATTCTAGTTTCTTGGTTGAATATAGGAAATTTATGGTGCACCTCAGTAGAGAATTTAAGAATTTGGCACTTGGAACCTATTTCGCCTTAAAATGAATATAGGTCATACAAGCATAAGAGGTTAAATTTATACATATTCAGGCAAAAAAGCCTTGCCTGTGAAACTTCAATAATCTTGCGTATGTGTTGCCTAGCAAAATATTATAGATCAATGAGTTTTCCTTCCACAATAATTTCTAATGGCGTAAGAGTTGGAATTTGAATTTGAATTGTATATGCATATCCTCAAGAAGAGGAAGAGGAAGTACTTTCGAAGTCCAACCAATGATGGGAGTAATAATCTTGCAATTTCCACACCAATTGGCCACAAATACAATGAGCATAGGAAGGTCCAAATTCAACACCTTCTCCTAGAACTCGTTCTATCCGATAATTAGAGCCTTGCTACAACATGTAACCATGAGGATAATTTTCCTCGCATTGAGTCGAAACTTGCTAACAATAGCTCTAGAACTTGGTAGTCTAGTGACCCATTACCTCCACCAAAAGAGATCATTTTGCCCCAAAAATTATGGCATGATATTGAAATGAATGGTTAGTGGGAAGAAGAACAAGTTATAGAAGGGAGTGGAGGATAAGCCTTGTTCTGAATTCCTCCAAACTTGGCATGTGTTATACTTGATCTAAATAAAACACAACTTATATTTAATAAATCTATTAAAAAATTAAGTGGGAAAAGATTGCTTCTAGCTTTCAATCAATAAAGCAATATATCTTCGAGATATGCAATCTCATTGTACTAAAACATTGTTGAAGCCAACGACAACCTAGCCTGTACTCCTAATTACAACATCAACATCAACTTAAAGCCTCTAACGTTGTTGTTCAAGTGAAAAGCAAATTTATGAGCCTTTGGAGTTTGACTAATGACATTGAATTTATTGAAAATGTAGCAAGAAAATCTAGTTTTGACTTTGCCTTGGTCAAACTAGATTAAAATTCGAATTTATATTTCAATAGAATACTTGGAGGTAGTTAACTTAGGTGACATGGTTCTTGTCACTTAGTTAACTTATTAAACTTGAGTTGGAGACATTTGAGTTCAGTTCTACATGATTGATTTCTAATTTGTAGCAATCTATTTGAGTTAATTTGAGTTATTGTCATATTAACTAGTTCTAATTGTCAGAAGAACTAGTGGAGGTCAAGTTGTGGATGTGTAACTTCAACCACACTCAATGGTCAACTAGTTAACTAATCAATCAAACCAAATTAATTGCTGCACGCAAAGAATTCGAGTTACCTGGTTGATATGGAGATTCCAAGGTAATGTACTATCAGTTGTAGCATATTCCCATGTGTACAGGTGGTGCATGCAATCAGAGATTGACCTAAGGATATTACACAATTCCTTGGTGTGAAATCAAAAAGATAGGGGAAATTTCCCAAGGGAACAATGCAAGGAAATAGGAGCTTGGGAAGGCTTGAAATTGGCTAAGTGTTGGGTCAAGTTCAGTCAGTCAGGCAGAGGGATATACTATACACTTGCAGGGTGTGTTCAGGCTTGAGCAAGCATTGTATTTCTTCTCTATTCTATGATTAATGCAATGCAAATATTAAGGGGTTTTGAGCAGTTGTTTCCCCTAGATAAATCTGTGTGTGTGTGGTGTTTCCTTTTACATGTCTATGATTCTTGTTTTAAATGTTGAATTAACTTCCGCAGATCAGTAAAGTAGCTTCAAGTCTTGTGATTTAGAAAATTTCATGAGCAGTATTGAATATACACATTAATTTGTACATGGTATCAAAGCTAGAATCGTTATAGAGAAGAGATTTCGAAGTTGTCATTGCAGGAGATTCAAATTTGAAGATCAGTGTTGCAGGTTTTCTTTAGGATTAAGAAGATGATTTCAGTGGACTCAGGCTTGAGTATGCCTTGGAAGGCACCTAAAACTTTGTTGCATGGAAGGACCAGATGGAGGCAGTATTGGATGTTAATGGGCTACTAGAATACATCAAGACAAATGTAGCAAAACCCCAAGCATCTGATGCCCAAAATATTGCTTAATGGAAGAAGGATGTGGCCAAAGCAAGGAGAATCATATTGGAGGGAGTTTTGGATCATACTGTCTAGAATCTCAATGAAAAAGAGACTCCATTTGTGATGTGGAAAGCACTAACCGAATCGTTCGAGAACAATAGTGACCACAGGAAACTGGCACTCAAGGACAAGCTTCGAAGTATCAAAATGCAAAAGAATGACACATTTCTGCAATACGTGAGCAATTTTACATAGTGTCGTGATAAACTTGGCGGGGTCGGCGTTAATGTCCCTGAAGAAGACTTGGTAGCTCTAGCTCTTTTGGGCCTTCCCAAGAGCTAGCATAGCTATCAAGATTTGGTAAATGGTAGAGAGAAACTACCGATTTGGGAGTGGTTATGGTCTGATCTAGTGCAGGAATAAATAAGGTGGAAAACCAGAGATGAGACCTGATCCAAGGGTGAGGATGAGGAGAATTATGCCTTGGATGGAAAGGAAAAGAAAGGGAAGGGTAAGAAATCCCAATCCAAAGCAAATTCGAGTCAAGGGGGAAAGAAGAAAGACTTTTTCAAAATCAAGTGCTTATATTGGCATGAATTTGGGTGCTATGCAACGAAGTGTCCACACAATAAGGAAAGAAAGAAGAGCGCAAGAGGAGTAATGGGTGAAGCTCTGACTTCACAGTTCAAACTTGATTTTACCCCATTGCATGCATGGAAAGCACAATGATGAATAGTATGTGGTATCTTGACAGTGGTGCCTCGTTCCACATGACAAGGAACAAAGAAATTTCCAGTGACTTGGAGGAGAAGGATCTCCAAATGCACACTGATATGGGAGATGATGGAAGGTATAATGCAACTAGTATTGGTACAGTTACTTTTCAAAGGGATCCTAGCTCCCCTCTCAGGCTCGAGGATGTGATGTTTGTACCGAGTCTAAAGAAGAATCTAGTTTCCATAGCTCTGTTGGAAGACCGTGGCTACAATGTGATATTCAACAAAGGAAAGGCTTTCCCGAGACACATTTCCACGGGACAAGTGAAGCAAATCAGGGTTTGAGTGAAGAACCTCTACAAATTAGATGTGGAAGATTGTGCAACATTGAGCACAAAAGTAGAGAAGGTGCAAAGCCGAGATGTCGACAAATTATGGGATAGAAGACTTGGCCATTTGCATGATGTCGCTTTGAAGATCATGCAACATATTTCTACAGGCCTCCCCAGATGAGCACTAGAGCAACGAGATACATGCAAAGGGTGTACATTGGGGAAGTACACAAAATCAACCTTCAATGATTGGGACAACAGGGCGCATGTAGTCCTTGAAAGGATCCTCTCTGATGTATGTGGAACTTTCTCGACAACCTCCACTGCCAAGCACATGTATTATGTTATATTCATAGATGATTTCTCATGAAAGTGTTGGATCTACTTCATGTAGAAGAATGACCAGACATTCTCCAAATTTGTTGAGTTTAAAACACTTGTTGAGAAATAAACTGGTAGGAATGTGAAGGCTGTGATGAGTGATAACGGTGGTGAGTAAGTGTTGAATGAGTTTAAAAATTTATGTGCAAAGGAAGGTATTCGATGGGAGTTGACAACGCCCCATAACCCACAACAAAATGGGGCAGCCGAGAGGAAGAATAGAAGTATTGTGGGAGAGGAAAGGGCGATGTTGTATGACTAAAGCCTACCCCTACACTTGTGGACTAAAGCATGCAACACAACTGTCTATTTGCAGAACAAGAGTCCTCACAAGATTCTTGGCATGAATACACTAGAGGAAGCTTTTTCGAGGAAGAAACCAAATGTGTCACACTTCAAGATCTTTGGATCATCAGTTTACTGTCATGTTTCCAAGGTAGCAAGGAAAAATCTAGAGTCGACAACAAAGTTGAGCATATTTGTGGGGTACATAGATAGACCTCATAAATATCATGTGTACTTGCCATCTCTTAGGATGACAATGTTAAGAAGAGATGTGAAATTTGATAAGGAGAAGGAAATGAGGTGTTCTCTTGAAAGGGATCTTTAGTTGCAACCTGATTAAGAGCTTTTGGCTCCAAATGAAGAACCTCAAGAAGTTGTGGAGCAAACACAAGGGGAGGAGCAGAGACTAGAGATATCCACTCAAGCAAAGACATCCAGAGAAGGAAGGAAGCTAAATAGGGAAGTTGACAGATTATTGCAGGATCTAAAGAGAATGTGGGAGCACCCACATCAAAATGCAAGCAAAGGAGGTGACCAGATTGATACACTAACTACATGGCGTTAATGGGTGAGCTTGTAGAGAATTAACCATCCTCATTTGAGGAAGTTGTAGAGAAACCAATATGGGTTGATACTATGGTAGAGAAGTGTGATTCCATTGTTAGAAGCAGTGTTTGGGAAGTGGTCCCAATACCAACAGACAAATCAGTGGTTGGTTTGAGATGATTTATAAGGTAAAGCATGCAGTAGATGGGAGCATAGAGAAACACAGGGCCATATTTGTGGCCAAGGGATTCTCTCAGGTTGAGGGAATTGAATATGAGGAGAATTTTGCTCCAGTAACAAGGTACTCATCCATCAGGTCAATTCTAGCATTGTTAGCACAAATGGGTTGGAAGATACACCAGATGGATGTGAAGACAACATTTCTCAATGGAGTTATTAAGGAGGAGGTGTATAATAAGCAACCATAGGAGTTTGATATATTTAGCGGAGAATCACATGTGTGTAGTCTCAAGCGAGCATTGTATGGACTCAAGCAAGCACCCCATGCTTGGTATACAAGGATCAATAACTATCTCAACAGTTTGGGCTTCACCAAAAGTGAAGCAGATGCAAACCTTTATCACATTATGGTAGACGGTAAGTTATTGATTATTGTGTTATATGTTGATTACTTGATCCTTATTGGTGATGATCATCTGATTAGATCTTGCAAGGAAGACCTTGCAAGCGAGTTCGAGATGAAGAACATGGGCTCCATGCACTACTTCCTTGGTTTGAAAGTATGGTAAGGATATGGGGAACTATTTGTCTCTCAGGGCAAGTATGATAACGAGATACTTCAGAGGTTCCACATGGATATTTAAAAACCCATGGAGACTCCTCTAGTAGGAAACTAGAGGAAAGAGGATGCTACTTCAGGTGAAGTAGTGGAGGCCACCATTTACAGGCATCTTGTGGGTTCACTTATGTATTTGGTGAACACATGATCACACATGTGTTATGCAGTAACCAACTTAGTCAAGCAATGATTAAGCCAACCAAATTGTATTGGAAGGAAACGAAGCATGTGTTAAGATACCTAAGAGGCACTACTCAGTTTGGTCTTTGGTACAGACATACAAAGGGAGTGAAGTTGCAAGGCTTCACAAATGTAGATTGGGTAGGGAGTCCATCAGACATAAAGAGCACATTAGGAGGAATTTCCAGTGTTGGGTCAACAATAGTTTCTTGGTACAACAGGAAGCATAGATCTATGGCACTCAGCTCAACAGAAGCAGAGTACATGGTTGCAAGTCAAGCAACTTGTGAGGCTATCTGGATGAGAAAGATTCTTGTTGGGTTATTTGGTTAGAGGATGGATCCTATAGTGATTTACTATGAAAATCAAAGTTGTATCAAACTCTCTAAGAATCCAGTATTTCATGATAAATCCAAGCATATTGACATCTGGTATCACCATCTACGAGAGTGTGTGCAAAGGCAAATTATATTGTAGCAGTACATTTCAACAAAGGAACAAGATGTATATTTTTTAACAAAGGCTTTGTCAAGAGGCAACTTCGAGTTCCATAGAAGTAGGATTGGGGTATCTGATAATCCCTTTCTGGCTGAGAGGGAGTGTTGAAAATGCATCAAGAAAATCTTGTTTTGACTTTCCCTACTCTAAGTGGATGTTGGTTTCTACCTGCCTATTCCACTGGAAGCCCCACCACTGTCACTTTTAGTTTTTCAGTTTCCTTATTTGTAGCACAATTTACTATTTTTGGCAGTTTTTTGGGTCCTAAACTTTCGGAGGTGTTTTGAGGCCCTAAACAATGTTTTTTTTTTGGGGAAAACAAGGGTCCATGTTGGCCACTCGAAAGTTGTAGTCCTCAAATAGATTTTTCTAATGAGGTATTGTGCATGTCAAATAGAGATCGTATGCCAAAGTTACGACCCCGGGAAGTTGATGTACCAATTTACCCAAATGGGGCCCATAGTTTGGCACTTTATCTCCTAGGGTTAGGTTTTTGCATGTTTAGGGTTTTCCGTTGTTTCTCAATAATAAATAGGCCTTTGAGCCTCATTGTAACACAGTTTAGAGGCATGCAGTCACCACATCTCTTCTTAGAGATAAGATACCATCACCTGAGCTAGTCTTATTTCCATTATGTTTGTAAGCATATTTCAGTATTTGATATTAATGAAATGAAGTGCTATTTATGCTGCATCTTTGTATTTATGGTTATATCTGTAATTTGTTTCATTCCTGTTTAAATTCAGATCAGTGGTATCAGAGTGATCTTCTCTTTCTCTATTTTTCTTTGCATGTTCGCAACGAGGTGAGGATATAAGGAGTTAGGGCTTGAACTGGTTGATCCTTTACAAGACCAACCTCACACACCCTGACAGTTGATCATGGCGAAAGAAAAGAAAGATGAGGGGGCAGGAGATCCTATCAAAATCTTGCTTGAAGAAGCCCTCGAGTGACAAAGGAACGCGATGTTGGACAACTTTGCCCAGATCCTTCAGTGGCTACCCAGGGCGATGCATCTACTTCCAACAACTACTCTGGAAGCGCCACATCCTTTAAGGTACAAGTTAACTTTGACATTCCCATATTTGAGGGTCAGATAGATGCGAACACTGTAAACAAATGGTTAAATCTACTAGAAGGATATTTTTTTGTTCATGATTTTTCCAGCTGGGAAATGATTACTTTTTCTCTTCTCAAAGCCACCCCCCATGTCAAGGACTAGTGGGAAACCTACTGCGAGAAGAAGGATGAAAGTACACCCTCACTATTTTCGGCCGCACCCACTTGGGATTCATTCTGGGATGCCATCAAGGAGTAGTACTACCCTGTCGGGAGCTATGAGGATAAATACATAAAGTGGACCACATTGTGACAGGGAAGGGACCAATACGTGTCAGAGTTTACCAATGTTTTTCATACCCTTCACACGAAGTTGGGTATCAAGGATTCTGAGAAACATTTGGTACTCAAGTACCGCGACTGACTACACAGATACATCTAGGATGAGATGGAGTTCCTGGACATCTCCTCACTTGGCACAACATACCAATACGCAGTCAAGATTGAGCAAAATCTTAAACAAAAAAAGCGAGACTTTGGATCTACGAATCCGAAGCAAGGGAAAGGCGCCTCAAACTGCATAACAAAGGGAAAAGCCAAGGCGAGGCGACTTAGGATAACCCGCCGAAGCCGCAAGCAAAGAACAACAACACGAAGACAAAGAAGTACACGGGAAAGTAGTGTGAGTTCCATAAGAGCTCCACTCACAACACAAGTGAGTGTCGGGCCAAGTAGTCATTGGTGGCCAAGGTGAAGGCTTCTTAGTCTGATGTATGTTCCGACTCTGAGTCAAAACCCGATAAGGGGAATGACAAAGGGAATCAGATCATTCACGTGGAGCCTAGTGCCACAGTGGCCACCACTAAGATCTAGAAGATTGAGCTTGAAGATCCAGAAGAGGGGGAGATCTTATTCCACTCGCAGATGTGGGTGAAGGGTTCTCCACTACAGTTCATTGTCGGCAATAGGAGCCAAAAGAACCTTATTTCAGTAGAGGTTGTGAAGCAGTTGGGCCTACCAACTACAACACATTTGTAGTTGTACACCATTGAGTGGCTTCATCAAGGACGAGATCTCTGTGTTAGCCAGCAGTGCGCCTTCCCTACAACATCAAACCCTTCACAGATGAGGTATTGTGTGATGTTTCTCCTCTTGAATTTTTTGATGTATTATTAGGAAAACAATACTTATGGAAGTGACTTGTTGAATATGAGTCTAGACCTTGCTTTATTATTATTTCTTTGGGCGCTCAGTTATACAAGATACCGGTGGCGGCCTCACCTACCGCCATCTCTTTGATCTCTACTAAGAAATCCAGTAAGGTCATCTCCTAAACTGGGAAATTTGTTTTATTTCTGATTCACTGTCAAAGTAAGGAGAAGGTCATTGCCACGTCCATGGCTCCCGGTAAGGGTTCCTCCAAGCAGCAGAAGAAGGTGGATGCGGTCGTGGAAGAATACAAGGACATCTTCTCCTCACCCATAGGGGTAACCTTGAATTGTTAGGTCAAGCATTCAATCGATCTGACTCCTAGAGCACCTCTGCCCAATGGCCTGATATATCACCGCTCCATTATGGAGAATGAAGAGATCAAGCGAAATATCTAGGAGTTGTTGCAAAAAGGGCACATTCGACCAAGTTCCTAACCTTTTGGGAGCCCGATTGTACTAGTGTAAAAGAAGGACGAAACCTGGAGACTCTGAATTGATTATTGGGCATAAAAAAAATCATTGTCAAGAACATGTATCCAATCCCACAAATTGATGACCTGCTGGACCAACTCAAGGGGCAAGTATTTCAGCAAGACCAATCTGAAGTCTGGTTATCACCAAGTTCCAATAGAGCCCACAGATGTATGGAAGATTGCCTTTAAATCGAAGGGAGGGGTTTTTGAATGGTTGTTTATGCCCTTTGGATTGAAAAATTCCCTCGCTACTTTTATGAGGCTAATGGATGACATCTTATGGCCCTTCACCAACTCGTTCGTGGTGTTTTATCTGGACGAAATCCTCATCTTCAGCAAGAGTTGGGAAGAACACTTGCAACACATTTGGCAGGTCCTTCAAACCCTTCAACAACACAAATTGTGTGCCAACTTGGAGAGATGCACCTTTGGCATGAGCCAGGTCCAATACTTGGGGTACATCATAAATGAGTGTGGCATCATGTGGACCCGAACAAGATCCAAGTCATTCGAGATTGGCCAACCCCGACCACTCTAACTTCGTAGCTTTTTGGGCCTTGCAAATTTTTATCGGAGGATCGTCTTGGGATTCTCCAATATCACTTGGCCTTTGAGTCAGATTACTAAGGGTAGGGCAAAAGCAAAGTTTTCCTAGTCTGAGTTCCAACAAAAGGCGTTCGTTAAGTTGAAGCGCTACCTCTTCTCTGCACCAATACTCACACTGCTAGACCTACAACAACCATTTGAAATCGAAAAGATGCCTCAGACTATGTTATTAGTGCAATCCTCACCAAACACGGACATCCAGTGCCTATCATAGTGACACACTTTTCAATACAATTTGGAAGTACCCCACCTATGATAAAGAAATGTATTCCATCATACAAGCTTTCCGACAGTGGAAGCACTACATACTAGGGAAGGAGACAATGATCCACATCGATCACCGACCTCTTCAGTTTATACAGACACAGGGGAAGTTGCAGAATGATCAGCATCAAAAGTGGTCTACATATTTGCAACAATTCCACTTGAACATTAAATACAAAAAGGGCAACACCAATCATGTTGTAGACTGCCTCAGCCAACCCCCATTTGTAACACTGACTACTGTTCTCAACTCTTGTGGTCATGAGACCTCTGGATGGCCACCTCCACATACCAGATGCTAGTAGATGGGAAGCAAGTTCTTGATTTCCACCTCTAGGACACATTATTATGCTACCTGGGCCACATTTGTGTTCCTTCAAGCGAGCGTGCCAAATTGATTTGGGAGGTACACTACAGTTGGATCGCAGGACATTTTAGGGTGCAAAAAACCGTGGCTATACTACAAAAGTACTTCTATAGGCCCAAATTTCGACTGGATGTTGGGAAATATATCATATCCTGCATTGCCTACACCATCACCAAGCCATCCATTAAGAAGCAAGGCCTGTACACTCCTTTTGCCTACTCCCAGCCGGTTATGGGAATCAATCTCCATGGACTATATGTTTGGCCTCCCTTCTACCAAACTTGGTAATCACTGTGTATTTGAGGCCGTGGACAAATTTTCTAAGATGACTATATTGCTGTAAGAAGAGTATCATCACATAGGACATTGCCAATCTATTCTTTGAACGAGTATGGGTACATTTTGGGATCCCGCAGACCATTATATCAGATCGGGAGAGAAAGTTCCTACTCACATTCTGGTCAAGCCTCTGGACCCTATTGGACACCAATCTCACCAAGTCGACTGTCTTCCATCCCCAAACTGATGGCCAGATGGAGGTCATCAATAGGATGATAATGTACATACTTTGCATGTACAACTCCAAGCATCCTCGAACCTAGAATAAGAGTCTTCCATATGTGCAACATAATTATAATAGAGCTCTCCATAACTTGACTAGTCACAGTCCCTTTCAAGTGGGTCTAGGATTTCAACCATTGTGTTCGATTGATGTTGCCATATCACACACGACTACACAGACATAATCCACACATGTATTGTCCAAGGCTGATAAAGCGACTAGATTTATTGAACGGATCCAACACATCTGCCAGCAGGTTCAGGACATCCTGGAGCAGTCAAATGCCAAGTGCAAGCAGCGACATGATCAACATCGGGTGCCACATAAGTTTTAGATGGGTGACAAAGTTTGGTTGCATTTGTAGAAAGAATGCCTTACCAGACTCCATCGGAAGCTCAGACCAATCTGATATGGTCCTTAAACCATTACTAAGGCCATGGGAGACAATTTTTTTGAGCTCAGCATTCCCCGATCCCTTGGCCTACACCTAGTGTCAAAATGAGGATCACCTTCAACCATACTTCCCACCATTACTGGACACATCAGAGATTATAGAACAACTCACACCAACATAGTTAAACCCAGACTGCATGGAACAAGCCACAATTGATCGAATTATGGACACATAGGTCAAGAACACTCGCCAACAAAAGATCCAACTATATCAGGTTGTCAAAGTTGGTCAACTCCTGCACCAAGGCAAGTGGCTCACCAAGGACCAAGTTTAGCAGAAGTTTCCCCATCCCATGGAGGAGCTCAACGCAATGGGGACCATGCTTCCTAAGGGTGGAGGATTGATCCAGGTGGATGTTGGTGGCCACCTACCTATTCCACTTGGACCCCCACCACTTGTCTCTTTTTGTTTTTTAGTTTCCTTATTTGTAGCACAATTTACTATTTTTGGCAGTTTTTCAGGTCCTGAACTTCTGGAGCCGTTTTGAGGCCCTAAATGACGTTTTTTGGAAAATCGGCGCCAACATGAAATTGAAACCCATGTTGGCCACTCAAAAGTTGTAGTCCTCGGATAGATCTTTCTAACGAGGTATTGTGCACGTCAAACGAGTATCATATGCCAAAGTTATGACCCAGGAAGTTGATGTACCAATTTACCCAAATAGGCCCATAATTTGGCGCTTCATCTCCTAGGGTTAGGTTTTTGGATGTTTAGGGTTTTCCATTGTTTTTCAATAATAAATAGGCTTTTGAGGCTCATTGTAATATAGTTCAGAGGCATGTAGATGCCACATCTCTCCTCAGAGATAAGATACCATCGCCCGAGCTAGTCTTATTTCCATTCTGTTTGTAAGCATATTTTAGTTGTTGATATTAATGAAATGAAGTGTTATTTTTGCCGCATCTTTGTATTTATGATTATATCTATAATTTGTTATGTTCCCGTTTAAATTCAACTAATTGCCTTGGTCAAACTAGATTAAAATTCGAATTTCTATTTCAGCAGAATACTTGGAGGTAGTTAACTGAGGTGACATGGCTCTTGTCACTCAGTTAACTCAATAAATTTGAGTTGGAGACATCTGAGTTCAGTTCTACATGATTGATTGCTAATTTGTAGCAATTTATTTCAATTATTTTGAGTTATTGTTAGTTTAACTAGTTCTAATTGCCAGAAGAACTAGTGGAGGTCAAGTTGTGGATGTGTAACTTCAACCACACTCAGTGATCAACCAATTAACTGATCAATCAACCCAAAATAATGGTTGCATGCAGAGAATTCGAGTTACCCAGTTGAGATGGAGATTCCAAGGCAATGTACTATCAGTTGTAGCATATTCCCATGTGTACAGGTGGTGCATGCAGTCAGAGATTGACCTAAGGCTATTGCGCAATTCCTTGGTGTGAAATTCCTAAAAATAAGGGCAATTTCCCAAGGGAACAACACAAGAAATAGGGGCTTGGGAAGGCTTGAAATTGACTAAGTGTGGGGCCAAGTTTAGTTAGTCAAGCAAAGGGATCGACTATACACTTGGAGGGTGTGCTTAGACTTGAGAAAACATTGTATTTATTCTCTATTATCTGATTAATGCAATACAAATAGTAAGAGGTTTTGAGCAATTGCTTTCCCCTAGATAAATATCTAAGTATGTGTGATGTTTCCTTTTGCATGTCTATGATTCTTGTTTTAAATGGTGAATTAACTTCCACATATCAATAGAGTAGCTTCAAGTCTTGTGATTTAACAAATTTCATGAACAATATTGAATCTACACATTAATTTCTACAGAATTTATTCGATAACCTTTCATACAACATTTTGTTATATAATTATTTTTTTTCAAAACTATTAAA
>APFE030907873.1:0-24742 GCA_000404065.3 Pinus taeda | reverse complement strand
ATATATATTTATGCTTAATTTTCGCTAAACATTGTATTTATTCTCTATTCTGAGATTAATGCAATACAAATAGTAAGAGGTTTTGAGCAATTGCATTCCCTAGATAAATATCTAAGCATGTGTGATGTTTCCTTTTGCATGTCTATAATTCTTGTTTTAAATAATAAATTAACTTCCACATATCAATAGAGTAGCTCCAAGTTTTATAATTTAACGAATTTTATGAATAATATTGAATCTACACATTAATTTCTAATTTATTCGATAACCTTTCCTACAATATTTTGTTATATTATTAATTTTAAAAAAAACTAATAAAAACAAAAAATAACTTTTTTTTATGCTTAATTTAATTTTCGCTCACACTTCTAAGTTGTGCTAAACTGCTCTTAAAAGGTTATTACGTGTTAAATTTTGAAACCTCCCATTCAATTCCAATTTTTACCAAACTAATTATCAAATTTTAAAATTATAATTTTTTAAAATTTAATAAATCAAATGAATGTGTAAATTTTGACAACGAGCAATCATGAAATATAAATTTTAAGCATCATTTTTATAAATAATTTCAATTAATATTTTTTTCCCGTAATTAATTTTAATGTTCCGGAGATGATGACCCTGACGAATTAGTGCCACGAGGTTGGTATTTTGGTTACCCGTGATGCGCTAAAATAAGCAATCCTATATAAGTTTAAACTATTTCTCCTTTTTGCATGTAATGTGAACGGACAGAGCTCCTCTTATGCCAGCTAAGCGATACATCCATTCTCTAAAATTTCATTGGCTGACTGTGCTGGATATTTATCAACATGCCACGTGTCCAAGTGCGGATCGTAACATCTCGATTCATCGACGATCTTCTAAATATCGATTTGTACTTATAATAATTTTTGAGTACTACAACTGTTTTCTGAACTCTAGTACGCGAGGAACTCTGATTTCCCATTCTAACAGCTCTGTTGCATGCATATTTACCTTTCAGTTGGTCATCTTGGGCGTCCTGTGGTATTTATTCGAATACCCTTTTTGAACTTCAGGCTGTGGATCATTCATGTTGCGCCCTTCATAGGTTTGAAGCGGTTGCTTTCAGCGTTTGGAAAACTGATGTATGTTATCCGGTTCTGACGGATTATAATTGCATCTATATCGGCCATCAGCTATCTAGTTCGAGGGTTTTGTGAATTGGGTCGGTGGTTATAGGGCAGAATGAGGTGGTCTTTTGCAGTTCTAGGGCTTTTGATTTTTTTGTTGATCACTGCGCCATTGACTGAAGCAAAAGAAGATCTTTATAAGGTATGGAATGTGATCCCCCGTTTTTGTTAAATAATTCTTCTTCCGCTTTTCTGTCTTGCCCTCTTTCAATTTTCTGTTTAGCTTTGTGTTTAATTATGGTAATCTGCACTCAGTCAATTACGCAATTAAGAAAAATAAAAGAATGGGATTGATCCTGATATTATTACCCTACAAATTACAATACATGAAAACCATTGATTTGACCTCAAATGGTTAAGGTTTTTCCAAATTGAGGTACTTAGCATGCTTGATTTGGTGGTTTGTGGATGTTTACCCTGGTTGATGATAACATTGATAAGTTTAGGGAGGGATTAGTTTGCTAGAATCAGTACGTGATTATTATACCGCTTGGAATAGGGTATTCGGGCCCCAGTAATTCTAAAAAAAGCGGTGGATATAAGGGGTATGGTGTTCAAACTTTCTCACTATGAGAGAACAGGAAGAATTTCAGTCACTAAAATAATTGTATACCAATGAGGATAGATGGATGGTTGGGCGAATCATTGAATCTGTAATATAGTGACTTCTGAGTTTTGAGCAATCAATTAGGGAACTATTCTGAGAAAGATAAAGCCAGAAAAAATATCGAATAGGAAAATGAATGAGCTTGAGAACCTCACAAGTTGGTTTTAGTTCCAAAACTAAGATGGTCTTAGTCACACAACTATGTATTTGAAAAAAAGAAAAAAGAAAATGAAGCTCTGTCAGGTATAATAAACTGGAAATTGCAAACAAGAAGACCGATTTCTAGAAGTGGGTACAACAAGGGATCTAAGTATTGGACAATGTAAACTTAGAATTAACTTCTTACTAAACGGGGAAAAGACCAGGAAATGGTTTCCGGAAATGAATACATAACTTATAGTTAAATTCTATTCTCTATTTATCCCTAAGAACAGTAAAATTACCAAACACAGCTTATAACGTGAATCGCAATTCATAGACAAAGAGGAAGAACTGAGATAATGCCTTTTGTGATTCCCGAGTTATTGTCGAGTTTGTCGAGTTGTTGCTGAGTTTGTCTGATTTTATATTCCCTGATTTTTTAAGTTTATGTTTCTTAATTTGTTAATAAGCCCTATTATTGGTGAGTTTTGCCAACTCGTCCAGGTGAATCCATTATGGCTTTATTAAGTTGTTGAATCTGAGTTGTGTGAGTTTGAGGTAAACAATGTTAGACGTTCAGTCTTTGTTTTACCGAATATTCTCCTCATCAAGTTGTTTTGAATCCTCTGAATCAATATCCCTATAAGTTGCTGGGCCTTGCAAACAATAGTCGTAGGTTTCTTTGTATTTAAACTGCTGCTTGTTTTCCCTCTTTCCAACTAACTAATTTTTTTCACCGTGTGTGTTCTCCAATACCTCACCATGTAGAGGGTTTGGCAAGTTGGGACAACAATCTAATAACCAAATGCAGAATTTCTAGAGCTTGATTTCCATACAACATTGGGTGGCACGTCTGGCTCGGATATGGCCGTTGTTGCTCTAGAGTCCTATCCCTTCTGGCTAAATTTGACACAATATCATACCTCAACAAAGCAAAGGAAGAATATTCTGTTCTAATCAAACTGGCCTATATAAGATGATACATCTTTGAGAAAGCTTCTATTAATCTCTGCTTTATCACTGCAACTAATAGGTGGGTTCCTACAAGGCTGCTTGTAATATTGTTTAGGACTCAAAGGGTTGTAGGGAATTGTCAACTACATCTTGAATCCTGCTTCCCTGCAAAAGGTGTCAAATTCCTTGAAGGTATACTCCCCCTTATTCTTAGACCTTAACACCTTAATCCTTTTCCTTATTTGATTTTCTAGAGCCTTGAACTCTTGAAACTTCTTGAAGATCTCATCCTTGGTCTTCATGAAGTAAATCCATGACTTCCTAGAGGGGTCATCAATTTAAGATACATGGTAAATGTTCTTTGATAAAGAAGTTGAAGACATGGGTCCACATACATCAAATTTCAAAGTGGATTAGGTAAAGAATCCCACTCGACCTATGCTCACTACTAGGAAAAGCAACTTTCACATGCTTGTTAAGTGCACAATGCTTGCACACTCCGTTCTTGTCAACATTCACTGCATTGTGTTCTACAGGATTGGCAATGCTCCATAGTGATCTAGATTCTTCTGGCAATGCTCACACAAGTTGTCATTGTCATGCACTAGAGCTATCGTAGGACCCTTATGAAAGCTATATAGGCCACCCTCATGAACACTTGTAGACAACAGTTGACGAGGATCCAAGCATCTCTTTTGGATGAAGACTGCTGATTGTCAAGTTCAACCATATATCCAAGAGTTTCATCATTGAGATTGAAAGGAGAATTTTAGTTAAGTTAGATACATACAAAACACCAATAAGTTTGGCGTTTGGAATGGAATGGATCCCACTCTTGCAAATGGATCTGTGGCATCATCACCAAGTTCCACTTGCATGTTTGCCCCCTTGATCTTGAAGTTTATTGAAGGCCCTCTTGTTAGAGGTCATTTGGAGCCTTTCCGAGTCTGACTTAAACCGTCCGAGCCAGTCAAAGCTTGTCAGCAATGAAATTTGGAGGGAAAGCAGACTCGAAATTTGGTTATTTTTTGGTTTTAGGTTTTTTGCTTGTCCATCTAACCTTTCCCAAGCTTATAAAAGCTACCCAACCCCTTCATTGTGCTTGCTAGTCCTTCTTTCCTATGTTAAAGGAACCTGAATCCTCTTTCTTCCCTTTCTGACCCTTCCTGTTTCCTCCTTTCTTGTTTCCCTTCTTCATCTTGCTGATGAGTGAAACATTCTGCTCCTTCTCTTCCATGCTTGCAAGTCTCCAGTTTTGTCATCTCTTGGATGAAGTCATCCCATGGCCTCTTTAACATGAGAGGCTCTTTCTGTGCACAGACCCCATGGTCAAAAGGCTGTGAAGAAGAGAAAAACCCATTTAATGTGATGGGTACAAGCTCTTCACCCT
The DNA here is from genome assembly GCA_000404065.3 of Pinus taeda. Classification (NCBI taxonomy): domain Eukaryota; kingdom Viridiplantae; phylum Streptophyta; class Pinopsida; order Pinales; family Pinaceae; genus Pinus; species Pinus taeda. Next base: position 20,496 of record APFE030907873.1, on the reverse strand, counting down.
TGATCCCCTCTCCAAGTACTGCGAGCTGATTACAAATACAGAATGCAGTAATCTTCATCAAGCAGGAAACCGTGATATTTCTTTTACTTAGCTGCATGGCTCTGAGCTTATTCCTCAACAACATCTTCTGATTGATGTTCTCACTTTGATAGAGTGACGAGCATCAAACATGTTCATTCCTATGGTCACCCTGGCGTTGTGAGGGATCAAATGATCTTCAGAGTCAAGAATGTCTCACTTGTCCCATAGTTCCTGCTCCTCCAACAACATTTTCACCTGACATTTTCATGGGATGAAATTAGAAGGACTGTTCAATCTGTCTTGAAAGTAGTTTTACAGTGTACTGAACAGGTCCACTGTGCTTTTCTCAAGCATGAATCACAGGCATCTCACCCCTGAAAACTCCCAACGAATCCCTCTGACAGGTAGCAGCTCTACTATCCATTCAAGGATTTCTAGAAGGTTCCAGCAAACTACTTTGATACTATGGAAAACTTTTTTAACTAATGGTAAACAGATTTTGCACTGTACTGAAATTCCTATAGAAAACTAAAAACAACAGAGCTAATAACCCTCCAAAACAGCTGTCTTCGTAAATTCTAGAATGTATAAACACATTCTGCAGAAAACAATGCACAGAATTTAATATATAATTGTTAAAATTTGTTACTGCTTTTATTAATTCTGAACATGGAAAATTTGCTACAGGAAAATACTCCTAATTTGCTCATTGCTAGATTGAGGACACAAAAAATGAATCTGTACATGTGCCCTCTTTCTTATAGATCTGAACAAGGGTACAAGGGTTTACAAAAATATGTTTGCATGTGACTCAAACTAAATTGAGAAATAGTGTCAGGCCAGGCAGTAACTCCTTAAAGAAAAACTGATTTGTATGTATTATTCCATCAGGTAGGTCTTCATTATATACATGAGGGGGAGACTGTTTAGTTCATCACCCGATGACTGTTCATATTACTTATCTATCTATTTATATATATTCACCCAATCATGAGTATTAGTTGTCAACATTCCCCCCCTTAATCTGAGGGATGTTGGTGAGTCCAAGCATTGTTTTGAATCGTTCAAACTTTTCTCTTCCAAGCGCTTTGGTGAAGATGTCTGCAATTTGCTCATTTGTGGAACAATGACGGAGATGGATTGTTTTGGATTGTTTTGGCCTCAACATGATGTCAAATCAGATGATATTTAGTATTGATGTGCTTCGTTTGATCATGGAACTTTGGGTTACTAGTCTATATTAATTGGTGGCACATGCTTCTAAGATAAGCTAATAGTGGCTGCCCTTATCTGAGGCTAGCTGGCAGGCGCATGCATGCATGCTCCCTCTCATTGTATAACTTGAGATTGATGTGCTCAGATCTACTGCTGTGGAAGACTGTCCATAGTTGGCAGGCACATGCATATTTCTTATTCCTCTTGTTAGTATGCAAATGAAATGATAAAATTACCAATGGAAAAAAGTCCAAATCAGATTTACGGGGAGGAAAGCAGAGATTCTATTGATAAAGGTACAAATCGGATTTTACCTATTATGGAGAGGTGGCTTCCTAAATCCTCTTTCTTCAGTTTTTGGTTTTCTCTTGGATTTCTACAAGCCTTTGGACTTCAAAAAGGGTCAATCACTTAATTTCTCATAGCAATTTCTGTGCACAACCTTGCAGTTAAAGGTTCTTTCTGCAGCCCAGTAAACAAAATGCTGCTCTCTCCAAAAGGTGTTTAATGGATTCCCTGAGTGTAGATTTTATTGAGGTTGGGGCTTGGGATTCCCTTCCATCCTCCATGCAACCTTCTGAGGCGCCTCCTGCCAACAAGCTTGAAAGGAAGGCGGGCCTGTGTGTGGTTTTATGCTTTGGCACTCTACGCGCTGCCATGCTGGTTTTGAGGTTTGTCCAGTGTGGGTCACACTGGTTTGGAAGAAAAACTAGTGACCTTGGTGGCAGCTGGTGGTAGGTGAAATTTTCTAAGGCTTGTCCAGTGTGGGCCACACTGGTTTAGAAGCAAAATCAGTGACCTTGGTGGCAGGTGAAACTTAGTGTATTGACACCGAGGGGGTTGAATTCACTGATCTTGGTCCTTTTTTAAAGGTCTAAGCTACTGCATAGGTTCTGCATCTTCACTGGAAGAAAAACCAGTGACCTTGGTGGCAGCTTAGTGGTAGTTGAAATGTTTTGAGGCTTGTGCAGTGTACACTGGTTTGGAAGAAAAGCTAGTGACCTTGGTGGCAGGTGAAACTTAAGGCATTGACATTGAGGGGGCTGAATACACTGATTTTGGCCCTTTTTTAATGGTCTAAGCTGCTGCACAGGTTCTGCATCTTCAACATTAGAGTGGCAAGGGACCTGATGGCATCCTCAATGTCATGTAATGGTCGAAACATTAAAAGATGGTATAGGCTAGCTGACTTGGTGTTAAGGCTACTCTATATTATTGAAGTAGGGATACGATATGTTTCCCACTCACTCACATTATTGGAGGGTATATGAGCAAAGGAAGAGAATTATTAGGAATAGTCCGAATTGTGGGAATATGACATTTTTCCTCCTGTGGTTGAAAAGCTGCCCAATAAACCATGTTGAAGTGCTTTATTTGGTTGGTTTACTTCTCTAGTTTGTAAGATCACAAGTCTGTCCTCTCTTCTGTGATAGTTTTTTCACCATCAAGGCTTTTGTTTTGTCAGGCCAGGAAAGTAACTCCATGAAGTAATTGTGTTTTTGCATTAAGAGAAAACCTAGATATATACAAGGAGAGGGAGACTCATGGGATTCATCTCCCAATGTCTTTTCATTTTCCAATTTCCTTTATTTTTCTATTTACAATATTTACATGGATTTTTCTTAATCCCAAAGATTAGGGATCAACAGTCCCCCCTTAATTTGAATGTATGTGGTTGAGTCCAAGCATCATTTTGAATCTTTCAAGTTTTCTCTTCCAAGCACTTTGGTGAAGATGTTTGCAATCTGCTCATTTGTGGAACTTTGTATTGATGTGCTTGGTTCGATCATGAAACTTTGGGTTCTTGGCCAACTTTATTGCAGAAGTGTTGTCAATCAAAAGAGGAGTTGAATGCACTTGTTTCTCCTGCTAATCTTCTAGAATTTTCTTGAGCCACATAATTTCCTTTGTTGCTTCAGCTGTTGCCACATATTTTACCTTAGTTGTGGAGTCTGTTGGAACTGATTGTTTGCGTGACCTCTAGGAGACAACTCTTGATCTAAGACTCATGACATAACCTGAAGTAGATACTCCAGTGCCTTTATCTCCATCGAAATCTGAATCAGAGTATCCAATCAAGTTGAAGTCACCCACATGTGTATACTTGAGTCTAGAGTCTTGAGTTCCTTTTAAGTACTTTAGAACTCTTTTTGCAGTAGACCAATGACCCTCACAAGGCTTTTGCATAAACCTAGAGAGGATTCAATAGAAAATGAAATATTTGGTCTAGTAGTAGTCAGGTAGTTGAGACTTCCTATGAACTGTTTATACTTTGTTGAATCGTCAAATTTTTTTCCTTCAGTGTATGTGAGATTTAAATTCTATTCCATTGGAGTAGTCAAAGAATTGCAGTTAGCCATGCCAAACCTGTTCTACAGATCTCCATTGTATTTCTTTTGAAAGAGGAATATAAACTTTGGATGTTGGGTTACTTCAATACCAAGATAATAGTGAACATAGCCCAAATTTGTCATTTTAGAACTTTTCTTTATTTCTTTCTTTATGGACGCAATGTAGTTTTCATGTTTCCCTATCATCAAAATATTATCTACATAAACCACAAGATATACAATTGTTTTTCCAACTTTCTTGACAAACAAAGTTGTATCATCAAGATCGTAATGTTTGAAATTGAGTTTCAGAAGATGCTTAGTCAATTTATATCACTGGGTTTGCGGTGCTTTTTTTGAGACCATACAAGGATTTGACAAGCTTGCATACTTTATGTTCTTGACCATTTACAACAAATCCGTCTAGTTGGGACATAAAAACATTCTCTTTTAGATCTGCTTTCAAGAAAGCAGTTTTTACATCCATTTGATGGACTTTCCAACTATTTTGTGCTACCAAGGCAAAGAATTCTTGACCATTTACAACAAATACGTTTGGTTGGGACATAAAAACATTATCTTTTAGATCTGCATTCAAGAAAGCATTTTTTACATCCATTTGATGGACTTTCCAACTGTTTTGTGCTACCAAGGCAAAGATTTTTTGGATGGTAGCCCATTTTGCTATGTGGGAAAAATTCTCCTCATAATTGACCCCTTCCTTTTGTGCAAAACCTTTTGCCACAAGCTTTTATGCTTTGTCAAGTGAGCCATCTGCTTTATACTTGTTCTTGATGATCCACTTGCAGCTAGTTGGTTTGGTTCCCAATGGAGGATCAACCAGCTTCTAACTGCCATTTTTTATCACCACTTGCAGCCAATTGGTTTAGTTCTCAATGGAGGATCAACTAGTTTGTAGGTGCCATTCTTGATCAAAACATAATATTCTTTCTACGTCGCTTCTTTCCATTCATCATGAGAAGCAAATTCTTTAAAGGAAGTTGGTTCAGAATTTGTAGACAAATTTAATTCACAATCATAAGAAACATCCATATCAACAAGTGAATTAGGATCATCTACATCACCTCCATTATGTCTGGTTGAGCTTCTTGTTCCTGTCTTGCCAACCTCATTAGGACGAACACTTTCAAGGGTCTTTGTGGGCCATTTTGGAGGACCTTTTTGAGATGACCCAAGCTGCTCAGTTGACTGAGATGGGGTTGAATCAAGATTTAGCCTCCCAATTCTCTCAATCACATCATTCAAAGTGTCTTCTTGATCAATAGTTTGAATTTCATTTGAGGGGGAGAGTGCTTCAGAAGGAGATTCTACAGATTGATCTAGTATAGGGATCCCCCCTTCAAGATGTAGAATCTCATTATCAAACGCTTGAAAAGAATTTGCATGTCTGAATCTATCCAAGAGATCAACCTGTCGCTCAACAACTGTTGAAAGGAGATTTTGGGGTAAGGCAAAATCCCTTTCATATCAATTTTTCGATCCTGAGGCCTATGGGTTATGGCCCACAAACCTATCGGAAGTGTTATTGAGGCCTTAAGCCTTTAAGTTCGGGACCATCCAACATATTGGAATACATGGATGCACAGGGAATACACGGGAAAAACCCGCTTTGAACCCATAAGCCGAATCTCAAAATTTATTAACCTGATTCATAATTATCGTCGAGTCTGCTCATTCCAGCCTTTCCACAGCGCTCTCCGACCTCTGCATTCTCCGATCTTCGATCTCCGATCAGCTTTATTGGATATCGGCGATATCGCTTATCGGCCCATCAACTATCGGTGTTCCACAGTTCACTGTCACTTAACCTTCTGATATCCAATCGCTGATAAGCCAACTTGCACGATAATCCTCCACCGTGGATCTAACACACTTGATCCGATGGTTATCAGAGATTTCGGGTGGACAAATAGCACGGGGATTACCCGCCCAAAAAGTGGTTTCATCTCTCCTCCCAAGTGCTACGTGTCACTTGGTTAGTGGAATCGGGTGCTCACCCCGAATTACCGCTTACCACTTCTACCTCGCCCGAAATACCACTTTTTCCCGAGAAACCACCTCTTCGCTGATTATCTTCCGTGCTCTTCCACCATGCGATGACCGTTGATCTATGAGATCCGACGGATCCTGTGCATTCTCCGTCTATTTCCTCCTTGACTTGATTTCGCTTATTTTGATGGATTTACACCTCATCCAGGGTTCTTGCCATACTTTGTTACGACGCCCATATCACAATCAACTCGATATCTTTGGTTTATTATTGGATCGCCATCGATCCTTTAAGTGATCGATGGTCGATCAACAATCTACTAACAGTGGATTCAAGCCATCATCGCATATATACACAGATAACTCAAAAAGGCATTATTACATAAACACACGAAAATCCACACAACACGCATCTATTCATTATACACAATATGATTACATCCTAAGGCATTTCAGCCTTAGATACAGTTCTCCTCTCGACTACATTATGAATACTCTATATCTGTCTCTCTATATTACTCTCTGTATCTTTGTCTCTCTATAGAACACGCAGGTTCATAATATATAAGAAATATTGGATCGAACCACTGGAAGGATCCGATCAAATCCTCTCCCTAATTTCCTCTCACAAATCACTCAACTACACGAATACATGGCAAATTACATTTAATTAAGTCCATCAAACTAGCTCTATTAAACCAGAATTTGTCCCTTGTTTTGCACCAATGGTCCACGTCCTCCTTGCGCTGCTTTGGATTCCTCGTTTGATTAAGAGTGCCGGATGCTTTTGCATCAACAACATTGTCAGTTTTGGAAGATTCAAGAAAGATCACATATCTAGATATTATAAACTTCTTATTAAGTTCATCATAGAGACGATATATTTTGGAGGTATTTGAGTACCCCAAGAAGATACATTTTTGACTCCTTGTACTGAATTTTTTTCTTTGTTTCTTACTCATCAAGGCATAACAGGTGGAAGCAAAAACCTTGAGATGCCTTATCGAAGGAATGTGGCCAAACCACATTTCATAGGGAATGTTGTTTTTGATTGCATGAGATGGACACTTATTCTTTATATACCCAACACATAGAACTGCATCAACCCAAAACATCAGCTTAACTTTCTTGAAAATCATCATTGAGTGTACCATATTTAAGATCATCTTGTTCATTCTTCTAGCTACTTTGTTTTGTTGGGGATTATACGACATAGTTGTTTGATATTTGATCCCATGATAGCGAAGATAGTTTTAAAATTAATTTGAAGTATATTCTTTTCCATTATTAGTATGAATAGAGCCAATATGAGATTATGCATCATTTTCAATCCATGCATGAAAGTTCTTGAATGTTTCAAAAGCCTCAAATTTGTTCTTCAATAAATAAACCCAACACATTCTGGTGTAGTCATCAATAAATGTCATCATATATTTATTAGCATTTGCAGAAGAAACTGGCATTGGGCCCACACAAATCAGAATGTATGAGTTCAAGTTTTCTATGTGCTCCGGAATGAGAATCATGAAATGATTGTTTGTTGTGTTTTTCTAAGATATAAACATCACATTGCTTAACTTTCCTAGGAATAGTTCGCAGACCAATAACACCATTTTTCTTCAACAAACGAAGGTTGTCATAGTGAGAACCTTCATGGTGAGAAAAATTGTCATTGTGAGAAAAGGCTTGATGGAAGTGTACTTTCATCATAATGAGAATGGTATGAAAAGTTTTGTGCATGAGCAAAGGTTCCTTGCAACTTCAAAAGTCTTACTTCTTCTATCCCAGCCATGACAAGTGAGTGATCTGATGCTTTTCTGACCTCAACATTGCCATCAAATATATGAATGGAGTGTCCTTATTGGCGGATGTGGACCAAAAACAAGTTTCTCCTCAACTCCGTGAGGTATAGGACATCATGTAGAATATAGCTTGATGGTGCCAAGCTTTGAGTTTTGACTTGTTTGCAAAGTAGACTGCTCCATCAACATTGTCAATGAATTCTTCAAAGAAATCTGTTCTAAAATTCATGTGGCGAGTTGCTCCTGAATCAAGCAACCAAACATCTTTCCTTGAAGCAAGTGAAGCATTATTTAAGTCTTCGGTTACTCCAATGTTGCAATGTGCCACAACATAAAGAGCAGACTTAGGTGCTTGTCCTTTCCCTTTACCAGGGGTTTTTCCTTTTTCTTCATATCTTTCCTGCTCGATTCTATCCCAAGGCAGCTTACATGTTGAAGCATCATGTCCATTTTTGTTACACTATGCAGTGAAGATCAAACCTTTCTCCTTCGAAATGTCTGCCCCCTTGGCCTAAAATTCTTTCTTCCTCTTCCTCTTTGGCCACCTCTTCCTCTAGAAGAATCCTGTTCCTGATTCTTCTCTTTCTGTGCAGGGCACACAACTTCTTCAGAAGACTGAGGAGCTATCTTCTTCCCAAAAGCCTTCTCTCTTTCAGCAAACTTCTTCTCAAGGGAGTCAAAGGAAATCTCCTTAAGTTTTCCACTTGCTTGCAATGACTCAAGATGATGTGAATAAGTGGGATATAATGCCTTGACATAGGTTGTTAGAGGAACATCTATTTCAACACCAGTGGATCTTATTTTTGATGCTAAGGCTAGAGGGTCATCATTTTTCAACTCAAGATTGAACAACTTGATCATCAATTGAAAATCTTCAAAATCAGAGTGTGAGTCATATAATTCTTTCAACTTCTTGAAAGTTTCAAAAGCATTTGAAAATGATGAAATATGACGATTCACCTCTTAATTTATTGATGCTGCATTTAAGGCATAAGCCTTGTTGTTCTTGTTTTCCCAAATGGCAAGTTCCTTTTGAGAAGTGGGTTTTTCAGGTGCATTGTCTCTTTCTCCTTCACAAACTCATTTCCAAAGTTCATTGATAATGAAGGTGTGTTTTATCTTCCTAGACCACTCATGATAGTTATCTTTGCCAAAGAAAACTACTCCCACAATGGAGATTAGTGAATGCATCATATGATCTGATCTGTGCCCAATATATGTCTTCAAAACATCATCAATATGCCTCCATACATACACTTTACTCTTCACTATACTGTCATAATTTAATACTTTAATACCTGTGGCATACCATAATATATTACATACCATCACACTTTCATACCATACATACCATATACCATATGGCTTTCAAAAAACAACAACGTATTTTCAACCCACTTTCATATTCCATTATCACATACCAACCATATGCACTGTATATGCCTTCCTATGCCATACATACGCACTTTCAAAAGTATAATATTTAAAACACATGATATATAAAAGCATATATTATTAAAAGGATTCCATACGAGGTGCATACGCATTCACTAACGCACATCATAGATATCACAATTGATAAATGCGTCATACCAGACTCAGTCCAACATACATCGGCCATCCATAAATACTATTCAACACACAATATCAGGTAAACAACGCCCATACCAAGTTAATTCTTCACCAAGTCAGTGTGCACAGTATTCAAATCAACGCACCAATGAACCATATTCACATATAAACTGTCATGCCAACCAATGAACTGTTGCACACATATGCCTCACTGGGTCTTTGAATGCAGAGACTTTGTTTAACAGCAGCACCAGGAACCATGGTTTCATGGTCATACAGTTAGAAATGAATGCACATAAGACCACGGCCTTATCAACCTTAGCGCAGCAACAAATTTAACTCAACACACAATCACACAGGCCAGCCTTCAATTCATTTCAGTGCCTAGAGCAGTGTACACATACACACCAAACTGTTCAATGCAGAAAGCAGAGAATGCTCTCTTGATGGCAGGGAATAATGGCAGGTAAATAGGAGTTATAGGAGGAGAGGGAAGCTAAAATGGGGCTAGCTCTGATACCATGTCAGGCCATGAAAGTAACTCCATGAACTAACTGTGTTTTTGCATTAAGTGAAACATGGATATATGCAAGGAGAGGGACACTGTTGGGATTCATCTCCTCAATGCAGAAAGCAAAGAATGCTCTCTCGATGGCAGGGAATAATGACACGTAAATAAGGGTTATTGGAGGAGAGGGAAGCTAAAATGGTGCTGGGTCTGATACCATGTCAGGCCAGGAAAGTAATGCGACGAATTAATTGTGTTTTTGCATTAAGAGAAACATGAATATATACAAGGAGAGGGAGACTGTTGGGATTCATCTCCCAATGTCTCTCTATTTTCCGATTTCCTTTATTTTGCTATTTGCAATATTTACATGAATTTTTCCTAATCCCAAAGATTAGGTGTCAACAGTTCTAATATGTTAGGGTTAGTGGGAACTTTTTGGGACATTTTAAAAATAATTTTTTGAATGTAAAAGATGTACAACATTCCAGAAACGTTTCCAGAGTGGTTTCTGGGGTCAAGAAATGCGCTCCAGACCCACCAGGAACCAATTTCAGGTATGTATAGAATAAAAGACTACTAAATTGAAAAGCGCTTTGTTTTGCATCAAATATTTGGATCTAGAACTTAGATTGATACAATGTTGAGCTATATAGCTGGTGCTTTAAAAGTGGCAAAGACACATCAGATGTTTAACTGCCTGATCAAGGTATTAAATCTACCGTAAATAAATGAAGAAACGGATATGTACACACATTTGTGTTGTTGATTCCATAACAGGTTCATATGGATTTATTAATGTGTTTCTGATGTGCACAACATTTACACGTGTTTTACTGTTTGCTTCTCTGCAGATACTTGGGGTGGAAAAGAACGCTAGTCAGCGTGATATTCAGAAAGCATTTCACAAGTATGTTCTGCGAGTGCTTTTTTTAGCTTTTAGAGGATATGGTTTTAATGATGTAACTTTTAATGCAGTCGAATATTCGTGCATTGTTGGGGTCGTTTGGGTAGTCAACTAGTTAATTCTTATGTGAACTATAATAAAGTTTTCGTCTCACGTGTTTATATTTTTGTGTTTTTTTAAGCTTTGAATTCATGCTCTTTTGGTTTCTTTGCAGGCTTTCCTTGAAATATCATCCTGATAAAAATAAGAGTAAGAATGCCCAGGCAAAGTTTTCTGAAATAAATAATGGTATGCTGTTTTGCACTTTTACTCACTGGGCTTATGCAAGAAAAATAGCTTCTATATATTGCATTTCTGCTTTTTCCACGTTTCCACCAGTATAGCAAATCTGTTCAATACTGTTCTCAATTTAAAGCAACACCCAACTTGTTTTACACAAGAAATTTTTTTTATATTGTATTTCTGTTTTTCTTGTCTCCTAGTGTGCAACGTGTGTTTAAAGGGCCAGGTTAAAGTAGTAGCTTTTACTTAAAGACAATTGCGTAAAATTTATGTTTAAAGAGTTGCTTTTCTGAACTGTCCAGCGGATTTTGATAGACCTGTTTTTGTTATGTCTATGTGCAGCATACGAGATCCTGTCCGATGAGGAGAAAAGGAAAAACTATGACACGTATGGCAACGAGCAGGGAAATTCGAGGTTTGAAGGTGGTGGGCCTGGATATGGGTCAAGCCACTTCAATTTTGGCGGCCAAAATAGTGAGCACAACACATTCAGGCAGGGCAGATCTCAAGGAAGGAGTGGAAGAGAGAGCTTTCAGCATTTCACATTCCCTTCTCAAGAATATAGTGGGGGAAGCAATTCTTTTACATTTGACTTTGGTGGCTCTGACTTCATGGGAGACATTTTGTCAAATTTTTTTGGATCTGGAAAGAGTGGCCAGGGAAATGGGAATCCATTTGCAAGTTTTAGCGGCTCACAGGGAGGAGCCAAAAGTGGTTTTGGAAATAACCAAGCATCCCAGTATTCTCATCAAATTCAAGTGCTGGACGCTAAGAACTTTAAAAAGAAAGTTACAGATCAGGGTTTAACATGGTTGTTGATGTTTTACTCTCCGTCATCAAAAGGCTACCAAGAATTGGAGGGAATCCTGGATCAGATTGCTAACTCATTTCAAGGAGTTGTGAAGGTATGCAATCATGACTTTGTGATTCTTTTTGTGAATTTTAAGACAATCCTTGTTTGTGAAGAAAGCTACTGTCCCTTCTATTCAAGAAGCAACCAAAATTTTATTTATATTCAAAGAGTTGGTTTGTTGCTTGATAGGTTGGTGCTATCAATTGCCAAATTCAACAAAAATTATGCAAAGACCAAAATGCTTGGCCTCAGAAAACACCTAAATTATATGTTTACTCCATCAGAAGCAATGGGAAAGGCTCTATGATCGAATACACTGGGGAGTGGAACGTGAAGGATGTCAAGAACTATTGCTTAGATCTATTGCCAAGGTTTTCGAAAAGAATTGATAGCAATGATATTAATGATTTGTTGAAGGCATCACAGAAGCTACCTCGGGTGTTATTACTCACCACAAAAAAGCAGACCCCGGCAATTTGGCGAGTTCTTAGTGGGTTATATTATAATAGAGTACTATTCTATGACGTAGAGGTATGTTCAAAACATTCTAAGAAGATTTTGGGTAGGGGATGATTGCGAGCTATATGAGGTTTTTGCTGAAAAATTGAATTTTCTTTCAGGTTGCTGATGCATCACATCCAATTGCTAAGAAGTTTGGAGTCAAGGCACTTCCAGCTATGATAGGAATTCTGTCTAATGGTGAAGTACTTGTGCTGGCAAGTGGGAGTGGCTTTGAAAAACTAGGGTCACAAAAGGTAGAAGAACTTGGAAAGCTTATTGAAAATTTAGAAAAGAGGAATTTGGAGGTTAGTAATTCCAAAACAAACGGTCAATCAAACCAAGGTGCAAAGGGATATATTTCTACGCTTACCAAGGAAAATGAAGACATGTTATGCGGAGAAGATACACCTCTCTGTATGTTTGGCGTGTTTGGGTCATCCAGAGGAAAGGAGAAAGTTGAAACGGTCCTGAAGGCAGTAAGTCTAATCACTTGTATCCGGTTGGGTTCATTCCATACATAGGCTGTCCATATTGCAGTGATTTGCGCGGCAGATCAATTGTTAAACTGATGCTTGCCCTTTGTTGTCAGAGATATAATTCTAGTCTCTATGAAACTGTGGATATTAATTTGCATCTTCGATTATTTGCATTAACTTATTATCATAAGCTTTAAACGTAACAATCTGCGTTTGTATCAAATTGTTGGACAGGTCTCCCAAAAAACCTTGACAAGAGGAGGAAAACAGTTTGACGAGGTAAAGGACCCAATATCATACTCCATTGTGGATGCTGCAAAACAAAAGGCATTTTTACTCGCTTTTGACAAAGCTGGCTTCAAAGGCATGGATGCCTTTTTGGTTGCTTACAAGCCACGCAAAGGAAGATCTACTATTTACAAGGGCCCTCTTACAATAGAGGATGCAGAAAGGTTTATTAGTGGGGTTTTGAATGGAGATGTTCAGTTCACAAAGGTTCTTCGGAAACCAGAGTTGTCCTAGAGGGAGGAGTTGATAGATTCAAGATCCCCTAGAGCCATATTTGTTTGATAGATCAACTTCTCCTGGTTTTTGTATTATAGTTCACTTCTCTGTCAAATTAATTCACTTTTTTGTCAAAATTAATATTAAAGAAGGTTCAATTGAATCCCCACTTGGAAGGGATCAAATCATCTAGTGAAGTCCCAATTAACACGAGCCTTTATAAATCAAGAGTGCCGTGAGCATTTCGCTTGAGTGTCAATCAGCGCTAATAGTTAAAGGAATTATCTAGAAGCGTGCCATCAGCGTTTCGCTTAGGCCTAATAGCAGAACGAAGCATTCAAGTTTCCTCAGCACAATATCTCAAGCTATTTATCAAAGGTGAAACGCTGATGGCCTAATAGCAGAGAACGAAGCATTCAAGTTTCCTCAGCACAATATCTCAAGCTATTTATCAAAGGTGATATTTAATGATCAAATAACAGAGCACCAAGAGATCCCAGGCACGGTGATTAATTATCACCTTTTATAATTTAATCTAAATATGGCTTGGGTATTGACCACATAATGAATTTGACCAGCATGGATTATTTACTAAATGTGCCTCTGGACGACAATTTTAGGAACTTGGATGATTAGATAATGACGGAAGTTGCGCATTCTAAAACTGTGATGTGAAAATTTTATAGATTAAGAATGGCTTTTATTTTCAACAACCTTTTTCAATACATTGTGGATGGGTATTATTGGTCAATTGAATTCTTTCAATAAATTGTGAATTGGTAATGGTTTAGCAATGAGGTTGGTATTTAAGTTAGTGTTCTGATCTTGGATGCAAGTAAAAAATAATTTTAACAAGGATAATTAGAATTAATAAAGGGAAGTCACTTCATTTTGAAGTGCCATTTTTATACAGAGTTTAAAAAATATTAAATTCAGAAAATATATCTTCTAAAAATATTTAATTAATATAAAAGGTTTAAATAAATAAGTAAATATATAAAAAAATAGAATCAAATAAAATTTTTAATTAGAAAAATATATAAAATTTGTATTATGAAGCGTAATTTTATTATTATCTGTTCTATTAAATGATTTAATAAAAATTTGTATTATGAAGTGTAAATTTAAGGTGATACAAATTAAAATAAAAATGCAAATTATAGAGATTTTGTTGTATTGGAGCCTAGAGGGAAATTTTGAATGAGGCTCTTTTGCTGAAAAGGATGCATATTGATTTAAAAGAAATGTATTATGACTCGAAAAAAAATGTATTATGACTTGTAAATTTAGGGTAATGATAGAAATTAAAATAAAAAAGTAAAAAGTAAATTACAGAGATTTTGTTAATGGAAATTTTGAATGAGGTTTCTTTGCTGGAAAGGATGAACATTAAATTAGTTCGCCAGTTGGAATTTAAAATTTTATTTTAAGGATGTAAAGACTAAAAACTCGGAAGTTTTTGAATGAGGTTTCTTTGCTGGAAAGGATGAAAAGTTTCTTTGTTGGAAAGGATGAACATTAAATTGTTTTGCAAGTTGGAATTTAAAATTTTATTTTAAAGATGTAAAGACTAAAAAACTTGGAAGTTGCATTTTTTTTTTTTAAAGATGTGAAGGCTCAAGCTAATTTCACATTTCACTGCTATTAAGTATTGCCTAACTATTGCTTAAATGGTAGAGGAAATAATGATATGTTTTTATTTATTATTAAATGGATGTGAGGAAATAATGATGTGTTTTTATTTATTATGAGATGGGCATGATGTAGGCTAGAAAAGAAATTGATAATGAACACCAAATTTTATTTTAAGGATGTAAAGACTAAAAACTCGGAAGTTTTTGAATGAGGTTTCTTTGCTGGAAAGGATGAACATTAAATTGGTTTGCAAGTTGGAATTTAAAATTTTATTTTAAAGATGTAAAGACTAAAAAACTCGGAAGTTGCATTTTTTTTTAAAGATGTGAAGACTCAAGCTAATTTCACATTTCACTGCTATTAAGTATTGCCTAAGTATTGCTTAAATGGTAGAGGAAATAATGATATGTTTTTATTTATTATTAAATGGATGTGAGGAAATAATGATGTGTTTTTATTTATTATGAGATGGGCATGATGTAGACTAGAAAAGAAATTGATAATGAACACCAGGTAGACTGGAAAAGAAATTGACTCTCCAAAAATTCTTATAAGTTGCACATTTGTGTTGTCAATCTAATACACACATGCATGCTAATCTGATGCATATGCATGTAGCCTTATGGAAAAGCATTGACATTATATTTTCATTTAGTTACCAACTCTCATTATATGCAATTTTTTTTAGAATGTAAAACTTGAAAGTAGATTTACACATCAAGAAATTTAATCTCTTGTAGTGTTTGATAAATTTGTGATTAAGATAAATGAGTTGGCATTGATGTGAACAAGCTCTTGGTGTCGCTGGTCATATGCATGTGTGATGAGTGTTTGGTGTTGGTATTGTTAGTTGGCATTGATGTCAACATACTTATGACTAGACCTAGTGGAGGTGTTTAGAGATGGATTCCACGTGATATTGGTTTGAGGTTGACATGTTGTGTTGGTTAGAGATGATGCGGCTGGAGGTGGTTGTAGTGTTGCTCTAGTTGTTGCAAATGATTTCTCTATCTCATTTATGAGTTGGTACAAGTTAATGATTCTTTTTAGTGACAAGTTAATTATAATGAATACTTAGAAATATAACGAATGATTCAAGGTACATGCACAACATAATTAATATTTTTTTCAATTTAGTGTGTAGGTCTCAGTGGGTACTTATGCATGATATAATAGGATTTACAAATGGATAAGAATGTTAAAATATTATGCCATAAATAAAAGACCTATGTATTCTAGAGTTATGATATATGCACCAATAAAAAAATGGAATATATATGTATATGTTCCATTTTTTAGTCGGTGTGTATATATAATTATTGTTTCAATTTAGTTACCAACTCTCATTATATGCAATTTTTTTTAGAATGTAAAACTTGAAAGTAGATTTACACATCAAGAAATTTAATCTCTTATAGTGTTTGATAAATTTGTGATTAAGATAAATGTGTTGGCATTGATGTGAACAAGCTCTTGGTGTTGCTGGTCATATGCATGTGTGATGAGTGTTTGGTGTTGGTATTGTTAGTTGGCATTGATGTCAACATACTTATGACTAGACCTAGTGGAGGTGTTTAGAGATGGATTCCACGTGATATTGGTTTGAGGTTGACATGTTGTGTTGGTTAGAGATGTTGCGGCTGGAGGTGGTTGTAGTGTTGCTCTAGTTGTTGCAAATGATTTCTCTCCCTCATTTATGAGTTGGTACAAGTTAATGATTCTTTTTAGTTACAAGTTAATTATAATGAATACTTAGAAATATAACAAATGATTCAAGGTACATGCACAACATAATTAATATTTTTTTCAATTTAGTGTGTAGGTCTCAGTGGGTACTTATGCATGATATAATAGGATTTACAAATGGATAAGAATGATAAAATATTATGCCATAAATAAAAGACCTATGTATTCTAGAGTTATGATATATGCACCAATAAAAAATGGAATATATATGTATATGTTCCATTTTTTAATCGGTGTGTATATATAATTATTGTTTCGATTTTTTTTATTGGTGTGTGTGTGTGTGTGTGTGTGTGTGTGTGTGTGTGTGTGTCGGCTTATTTTTCAACTCCTTAATTTTTTGTTTGTTTTTTTTTTAATATGTCCATACATATTCATTAGAAGTTACACACACATAATATCTAATAATAAGGAGTTTGAAAAATAAGCCACAAGGTTTATGAAATTAAAGCTAAATCCAAAGTATCTCACTCATCCAACACAGAGAAAAACAGACAATCTCATTTTTTTTTAATTTATACGAATATGTTTGTTCATAACATGCATGCATCATTTTTCACATAAAATGAAAAATATGAAAAACTCGAACACCTTGACATGTTTAAAAAAGAAATATTTAGCACTGAAACCTTCTTTCAAAGGAAAACAACCAAATTTCCTTTATCAAGCATAACCAAAGCCCCTAGATCCATCTTGTTTGTGCAAAATCACCTAATGGTGCCTCAAATAACACTCAATAATCAAAGACTTCACAAAGAGGGCATGCATTGTGATTGAAGGTCTTTTTCACAATGCTTGAGGTCTAGAATATTACTTTTATTCTATAAGGCTCTTGTTTTACATGTTGACTATGGTCTAGGCCCCTAGACCAATCATTACAACCAAAAACCAATTAATGTAGCCATATCCCACTTATAGTCCAAATTATAGATAGAAAAGTCCTATTTGGTGTTTCAATGCATCTTTCACAGTGATTAAGCCCAAGAATATTTGTTAAATGCCTAGGCAACTTGTTATACTTCCATGAAATTTTTCAAGATGCAAAGACCCATACATGTCACTAAAAATATTATATAGTCCCCTAGTAAGCCACTCATATTTGAACGCATGCCCAAGAAAGAGAATGTATTGTGGATTCTAGGTCTTTTTCATTGAAATTAATACCAAGAAGCATCTTGTAGAAGAATGAGACCCTTGTGCCCTCTTGTGACCCTAGTTATACATCTAAACCCATTCTTGGTACATAGCTAACTTAGTTATGGTATCTATAACACACTTGGAGGAAACTGATAGCAAACAAATGTCAAATGGTGTGGTTCAAGGTCTCATCAATGGTGCTAAAGCCTCAAAAGAAATTTTTATGGCTAGAGTACCTTGTTTCCCTCCTTTTAATATGATCATAAAATTGATACACATCCATGATGCACAAGACCTCATAATGGTGCTCCTATTCAAGCAAAATGCTAAAGGAACCTTATAGAGAGTTTTTATAGTGGCTTTTAGGTGTTTTTGATGGTGCATAAGTTCAAGAAATTCAAATTAGGTATTAATGTTGGTGTTCCCCCCTTTTCCATGTTTATTCCTTAACACACATTTTTAGTGTGCAAAACCTAATCATGGTTCCCATCTGACTTGGATGCTAGAGATGCTTACAAAGTTTCAATAGGTTGGTTTGAGTACTTATTTAAGGATTTTTAGCTTAACAATATTCAATAAGATACTAAGGTAGTTTATTTCAATAATAAATGATGGTCAAGGATTCATAGCCCACCTATTGTGTGAAAAAACATCATAATAGCTACAATGAAACAATCATAGAACAAGGTGAAGAATACCAAACTTCTTTTCCCAAAAGAAATAATTCACTACTTGTAGTAACTAAATATTAGTTGAAGAAATCAAAGACCTGATTTAAATGATTGACGTGAGATGTATTATATACATTAATACTATTATACTTGTCATTAATCCTATCCAATCTATGAAACCTAAATGTAAAGAAAAAATAGCCATTATTAGTGGAAACAGTTATAAAGAAAGAAAGTATAAATACAACAAACTCCAACTAACTATAGTTAGTTAATTCACACATTAAAATACAAATTGAAATCAATAATCAAAGAAGAACAATTACATCTTTTTTTAAGGTGGGGAGGTATAAGAGAGATCCTCTTTTTACTAATACTAACAACACATTACAAATGTACATGTTATTTCATTGCTAACACCTTTTGTAATAATTTTTCGAGTTCCTCTAATCCCTTGCCAATTAGGAAAACTTTTGGATGCCCATTGCTTTCAAAGAAAGGATTGAAAAAACTGGGAAGTTTAATCCTAAAATCAATGGAAGAAGCAATAACTTGGAAAATAGGGTTTCTAGGATAATAAGGTAATAAAAGACCAGACTCACAAACACTTACTACTACTCTAGCATGAGGCTGCCAATATGGTGGCTTTACTTATTTCCCCTTCTCTAACATTAGCCTCATTTTATAGTCCTAGAATTGGTTGAGGTAGTTGGTAATGGGTTTTTGTTTGGTATAAGTGTTTAGATCCTATAAAAACTTCTTAGAAGTGGGTTATATTCTAGCATTTATTTTTTCTGCGCAATTTTTCAAGCTACATGCACCTTTCTCATGGACAAAGAGCATGCACATGCACCTTCCTTTAAGGAAAAGAGAATGTAGGTTTTTAAATATTATTTTTTAACATGCTTCATTATGAGAAATGACAACAATTGATCACTATAAAGGTCATGTGGGAATTAGAGGATGGTGTCAAATGATGCAATAACAAATTCTCCTTAATTTACAAAGTCATAAGGGAAGCTAATGGCCAAAGTACATTATAAAACAAAGGAAGAATTTTTTAAGTGGGACCAAGTGGACTCTAGTAAAATTTACATAAGAAAAGTACCTACAATAGAAACCATAAATATCATATGACTCCATTCCCTAATATGGGTTTACCCATGCTCATGTGTGAAAAAACATGGCTACCAAAGCGAGCATACTATGTATATATGAAGTATATAAAATGTAGAAATTATGCCAAGTATAAGATACATAGTGTATCCATGTCAAATATAAATGATATCCATGATAAAATACAAAGTGAATCTATGTTTTTGTGTACATACGGAGAGGATATGGAACTATAAGGTGTACAAACCAGTGATTTAAAAGTAAAAATGTCATATAGGTAGGTGGATTGAATATGTAACTCAAGTGGTAGCATAAAGAGGAATTATACTACAACCCAAGGTATTCAATCCAAATCCACCAAAGGTATGAGTCTACACCTTGTGAATAATTGAGTTGAAGTGGAACACATGATAAACCTTTTGATTACCAATTATTGATGTATATTATTAACAAATTTGAGGCAACCTGTTGATAATGAGAATGGGAATCAAGGTACATAGTACAATACAGTGAGTGTGAATAAATTTGTTTTCATCTAAAATTCATTGAAACTATCAATTAGCTGACATTTATGTATTATGACTATCAATAGTGAGGAAGGAACCTACGAACACTAATTGCAAGCTACAAAGTATTATAAAATATATAAATCTTGTTCAAATAGAAAATCAGATTATGTTTATGGGAGGATATCTAATAGGGAGGAATTAAGGAATCGTACATCATCTAACACGAGTGAACATTAGGAAAATGATTTAAATGTCTTAGAAAATGGTCTTAAAATGACACCACTTAGTAGATATTTTACATGCACTACATGAAGTAGTTCATGAAATAAACTCTTTAAGAAACTACCTATAACAAAATATACCAACAAAAACAAGGAATTCCACCAATGATGAGAATCGTAACCAGATATAACATGAATATGAATATGTGAATAAAGGTCTTGCTGTCAAACACATGGATAGCCTCTAAGTCAACAATAATTAATGAAATCTCATCTACTAAACACAAGGTAACCTATAAATGATGGAAGTATGCCTAGGGTGTTACTGAATCTAGGTCAATCTATTAAGTGAATAAGAAACAACCCACTAATAATAATTCATTGGGGACCTTGCACATTCACATGAGTAAAGAACACTAATCATGTTGTACTTAAGAAAAACTTAACAGTAGGGAAGGTCGACATGAATGGCGAATAATT
>APFE030907867.1:0-18509 GCA_000404065.3 Pinus taeda | reverse complement strand
CTTGGCCTGAGGCTATTCTGTAAAGACCTTTACTTCTAAGTAAATCCACAATGTAGGACCACCATTGGAAGTAGTTGGTGTTGTCAAGAATAACTTGGCATGGAATTTCCATTTTTAACATAAACTGAAGCTATATATGCTGAAACTAAGTGTTCCAATGGAAAGATCTTGAAAAATTAAGCTAGTTAAAAAAAAACGGCTCTAAAAACGGCTTCCGGTTGAAGTTATGGCTTTTTGAAGAAAAGTTGATGAAGGCACCAACGAAGTGTGGAAATGTGTGGAAATGAAAAAAAATGCCCCCTTTCCAGCAAAAACGAGACTTGAACTCAAGACCTCTACTCTCATAAATTAGCTTTGAACCAAGTGAGCTAAACAAAAATTTTGAGAGAGAGAGGGGGCGGGGGCTTTGTTTTTTTTTTAGTCATTGAAGCTTTGGGTTGCGTGCTTGCTTGAGAAAGCTCTTTTTTTCCCTACAAAACAAAAAACACAAAACCCAACACGGACATACAAAAAAAACAAGCCTTACGGCTTAAAGTTAGCTTTACCCGGAAACTAAATATTTTCGTCAATGATTAAGATTTTCCGAGATCACACTAAGGCGCATCGGAAAAGAGCATATGCATGAGAAAAATCCTTCCTCTGTTTCTGATTTTCCCAGATCGCACAGAGTCGTAGGGCAAAGAGCATACGCAAAAATGAAAGGTATAGATCCAGTAATAAAAAAGAAGCTAAATAAACCGAAATAATAAACAGAGAGAAAATAACTAGAAACTGCAAATAAACACTATATACCTCTAGATCTTAAAAATGACGTAGCTAAGGCTACCAGAAACCTTTTCGCATGAAACGAAAGGGGTTCCTCACTGGAACAGATGCTCCTAATACAACAGAGCAGTCCTTTTGGCTCGAAAGCAGTCAGAAACAGTGGATCTAGGAAACGGGAGTCGGATGTAGTTCTACCGGCTTCAGATTTGGATCACCAATGGACGCGACCCTCAAATAACTCTGATACAGTTAGGAATTTACAGGGTAAGTTCCTCAGACAGAACACCAAAGGACACCACTCACAAACAGATCACAAATCAATACACTAGTATTTTGACGTGGTTAAAACCCTCAAAGAGGGAAACAGTCCACAGCCTGAGCCAATGTGGCCACTTCAGGAAATTTATTAATAAAAGAATGAAAATTTACATATGCTTATCTCATGAACGGTTAACCTACAAATGACCCTCCATGCTCTTTAAATAGAGATCATGGACCAATCGGGTGTTAAGCCACGGATCAAGTGTCGGTAATACCGAGGAGAGAATGAACCTTCGTATCACTACATATCATGACCGTCGGATTGTAAGTTACAAAAGTACATAATAAAGACACACACTTTACCTAACTCTATACTAGACCAAGTTATACTTAACTATTTCCTATGTGTCGGAATATCCTAACAAAATCAGCCTCCATCACCTTCAACCATTTTTGTATTTTCTCCATATCCGTGCATCCCTTTCAAAACCTATTTCATGGGGGGATGCATATGGGTGATAGTAACCTACCCAAGCAGTTTCAGCCAATTCCAATGCACGAATTCTGAGAAATTGATCTCTGTAATCTTCAGCCATTTCCTATTTTTCTCACAATATGTTCATCCATTAATCGTGATTTCGCTGTGGGAGGTGCATAATGATGACAGGAACATGCTCAGAAAGTTTTAGATCAATCTGGTCTATCGTTCGGGAGCAATGGAGAAAACAAGTTCTGTCTTGTGAAAATTCAACATCAGCAGCTTGAGGGTGCAAGTCTAAACATGGAAACGAACTCCTGCAGCTTAGATCTGGCCAGAGGATACCTGCACAAGAAAAATAACCACACATCAGACAGCAAAAAGCTTATAGCATAAAGGATCTAGGCATGCAGCAACAGAATATGAGCATGCAACAGCAGAAACGAACCCAGCAGCACGTCGACTTGCAGGTATGTGTCTAAACCAGCTCCTCTATTTGCACCAATATGATTTGAAAATGCATAACAAATGAAGTGGTGGGATTAAGCTGATAGTTCCTTGTCCAATTCTCTAGCGCTTAGCCAGGGAATCGTGCAGCGTACGTGTTAGACAACTCACGTGAAATTAAAAAAAAAACAGGTAGTGTTGGTCGTTTGAACTCTAGTGCAACTGATTAACAAGAAGATCACATATAATTCATCATAACACTACCATCTACATGTGGCCACGTACACCTGGCCACTTCACTCCCTCACCACAAATCACATAGCAATTACAAAAAGTGCTCGGTTGACTCTCACCACCCTTTGTTCAACTACGGTCACAACTGGAGCACACGTCCACCATGTCTAGATTAGTTAACCAGTGGTCCTCTACAAGATTCCTGCCTGATTTCTCGAGATTTCTACTATTTTTTAAAAAATTCCCACCTATCAAGCTCTACAAGAAGCGCAGTTTCGTTCTACAGGAAGTCTTCTACAGGAAACGAAGAAAACAACCATGCAGAAAGAAAACCTGGGATTTTCGGCGAATTTCAAGCTCCAAACGAGGTAGGATCGGGGAAATTTCATTGTGCACGATTTGTCGGTGCAAAATGGTAATTGAACATGGAATTAAATTTAAAAAATGAGAGGAAACGTCTGCCTGCACATTGAAAAAAGGTGAAAAGTCTGCTTGCATATTTTCTGAGTTCTACAGAGTTCTTTTTTCCCTCTGCATTCGAAGTTTGGCTTCTTCTTTCTCACCTTCTTCTGAAAAGAGAGATGCAACCATAGGAACTAAGCCTATGTGAAAGAATGAATTTGCAAGACTGTCCACTTTCTAGAAGAAAAAAAACTATGTTGTTTGTTCTCTGATCTGTCAAAAAAATTGATTTCTTTTCAAAAACTAAGAAGCAAATTCAGGTTGGAAAAGTTTGAAGAGAGAAAAAAATTGGAATTTGTTGTTGTGGAAAACATGAAAATTCCAGAGCAATAACAAGCTTACAAGAGGGGCAATGAGCTATCTTTTTAGAAGAAAACACGGGTTTTTTGCAAAATTTCTGGCTTCAAGAGAAGAAGAAAACAAACTGTTTTATTTGTTGCATGTTTATGCAAAAGAAGCGATGCAATTCTAGGGAAGAATCAAGCCTGAAGAATGTGAAAAAAGCCAATGATGAGGGAGCAAAAATCATTCAAGCAGAGGGCAAAACAAAGGAAGAACATAAAATAAAAAGACTACAGCAGAGAAGGTAGAAGCTAAACAAGATGAGAATAAAGCCAAAACAGAGCGTGAAGAAGCAAGCTAACAGAGGCAGAGAAGACAAAAGAAGAAGGAAAGGAGGAGGAAGAGCCACATCCAGCCAAGCAGACCAAAACAGTTGAAACAGTTTCTACAAGAAGCATGAAAACCGTTTCTAGAGAAAGCCAGAAAACAGTCAGCACAGGACTTTCTACAGGAAGTCTAGAAACAGGGCAACAAAAGGAAAAAATCACCTGAGATTTTAGCCAGGGAGGCATCAGCTGTGCTGGCCACCCTAAGCACATCTGCAAAGCAAAAAGGGAAGTGAAAGAGGGAGCCTTCCATGTATTTTAAGGCAAGAAGGAGCATGTAGACAAAAACTGGCAGACCCCAACCAGAGTCCAAAGCGCGAAATACAATTGTAGACACACCAGCTACACAAAAGGAAAAGTCTCCCTCAAAGGCATCCATAACCTATAAACGGGGAAGCCCAAAGACATCCACCTGGAGAGAAATAATGAAAATGTTGGACACAAAGGCCTCTCTACAGGATGTTGAGACAGTTCTGCAGGAAGCTGAGAATTCTCTAGGAAAAGGAGCACAGGCAGTGGGAAGAAGCAGAGAGAAAAGCATGGTTTTATGACCGAGAAGAGGACATCACTTCAGGGGCATGGCATGACAGGGAGGCCAACAAGGCCATCAAAGAGGAGGAGATAGATTAGTTGCTCAGAGGATGAGCAACACTTTCAGTAGGGGGGTGACGATGAGCGCCAAAAATGGATAATTATATGGGCTCATTCAACCTCCTAATTCGACTTAATCCACCATTCTCATTAGTTTATTGCATGTTTTTTTATTATATTTATGCTAATAGAGTGAATTGGGTTAGTCATTATGCCAACAAGTCTAATGTGTGCTTTATGCAGTCTTTTTGGTCAATTTGGAGAGAAAATCAAAGGTTTAAATGAGCACTTAGCAGCCAAATTCGTGGAGAGGATTTTTAGGAAGGTGTCCCCTTAATTTATGGACCCTTACCTTGAATTCTCCACCATCATCTTGGAGTTCAAGGGCCACTAAATCGATTATCACAAGGGCAGCCAACAAAGTCAAGTAGAACTATTGTTAACTGCAAGTTTTTGGCAGCCGAGTCCCTAAAGTTTAGGAGGACTGTTGGGGTCCTCAATTTGTATAAATAAGAGGGCTTAGGGCCTCATTTGGATTAGCCAGTAGTTAGTCACTTTGTAGGCAGAAGTTATCTAGTTTGTAGTTCGATTTTAGTCAGTAGATTAGCTTTTCATTTCAGCTCATTTTCAAGCTCTCCCTTGTGGACAGTTTTTGATGTAACTCTTCTTTCCTTGCTCAATAAATATGAATCTAGCTTTGCACCAGCTCTAAATCTCTCTTAGGAGGCAGTAGCTCTTGGGGTTGGGCCCATCTCAAGTGCCCAGTACCTCCTTTGTTTACCTTTATGTGTTTTTACTGCATTCTTAGAATAAAATCTGCTATTTAGATTTAAATCTTGCTTTGTTATTTAGATTGCTTTTGATGACTAAAAAGGGTTTTTATGTTCAGATTGAGTTGATAGGTTATTAACAGGGAAGATCTTTAGAAAAAGGCCATCAAGCACCTCTGATTTCACCTCTCCCTCAGTGGGATGAAGAGCTGGGATCAAGGTGACCTTCTGCCAACAAAAACACAGTCCTTGCTTCGCCATGCAATCGTTAGTGTTCGATTTTTATTTGCAGAAGTTGGTTACATATTCAGATTCTTGATTTCTTATTTTGCATAGCATTTCACATTATTTCGTTGCAAATAAATTGTTGTTCATTTTCCTTGCTATTATTTAGGTCAAATTAGGTCAAGATAGCTAGATCTTGGGTTTGCATAGTCTTTGTTTGGTCAGTTTTAGAAAATTGTGTGCAGATCACCTGTATTACCTCTCTATCTACATTTCCTCCATCAGATAATCTGATCCAACCCTTAATCCATGATTCCTACCCTTCATTTGCCATACTTTTCCCACCTTGTCCTAATTCCCATATTCTTGTGCATCATTTCTCCCTCCATCCTTAAACCAAATCCAATCACTCCTTAGCCCCATACGCCAGGTCCTGGACCTCCTCACACCCTCATCTCACCTCCATACCCACTCCTTCATCTTTCTTCCTCCATCCATCCTCCAAAATCTCATTTCTGAACATCCTGTAGAAAATTACAGAACATCTTGTAGAAATTTCAGAATATCCTGTAGAACCCCTGCAGAGTTCTTGTAGAAGCTCACGAACGCAATTTCTTGATAGCCAAACTTTGTGAAACTCTCTAGAAGGGTGTTAGGGACCCCTTAGGCCTTCTTCTAACCTTCCCAACCTCCTGCAAGCATTTCCTTCCACCGATCCACCTCTGCACAATAAAAAACAGTAAAAGCACATGCATAATAATCCTACAAAATCATTCAAAAATACGAAAAGATGTTTTCTTCAGATTTGATTATAAAAGTAGCTTATACACATACATTTTATCTTCCGAAGTCAATGGCATCTCATTTAGTAGCTTGCATCTTCCTTCTTGCATCAGTAGTACTAGCTGGCAAAATTAGGGTTTGCTAGGGTTTGCGTTTCTTTTTGGCTTTCAGTTTCTTTCCACAAGTAGATTAGCTTCCTTTGAGTTAGCTTTCATCCATCAGTTAAAAAGCTTCTTCTAAGAGTTCATCAAAGTTGGCTTGAGCCCCTAGCAGACTTGTGCCAGCTGACCAAGTGACAACTGCGGTAAGAGCTAGTACTTGTGCATATAGCACTGTCGCTTCCAAGTTTGTTACAAACAACCGAGTTGATAAAATTAAAGAAGGGAGTCCCAGGAGTTGTAGCATTATTGCTACAATACTGGGGCCCACCGGAGAGCATGACAATGTCTTAGCCTCGAGGATTTGGAAAGCAAACAACAAATGTGAAGACTGATAGGAAGGGGAACGTGAATGCCAGTTGAACTCACCCTCTCGACAACAGAACTGGACAAGGAGAATTACAATTGACCGCGACCATCATTAAACAAGATCCTTGCTCGCAAGGAGCCGAGACTATTAGTGTAGATAAAAATTGGGAATATAACCTTCAGCAGAGAGAGACATCTTACCTTGCTAGAGAAAGCAATCGCGAGATGGAAGGGTCCCGTTGAGGCCGTGACCTAAGCACAAGTAAATGCATACCCAAAAAACAAATTATGTAACCATACAAGTAGCAGTGGAACTGTATGTTAAAATCAAGGACCAAGGAGCAACTAGAAAGAGGTAGTAGAAATCGAGTCATCCAAAGAAGAAGAGGACCTCACATAGTTCAACCAAAATCTAACAGGACCAAGCCAGCAAGGCGTAGACCAAGGAAAAACAATATTGATGCACAATTGTAACTTACCAATAGAAAATCCACAGTCAGTGCAAGCAAACATAGTTGCAAAACAGTGACAAACCCTCACAGAGTCGCAGAGCTCACAACCAAGAGCACACAGTGACAATGACCCGGAGAACCCAATACCCTAGGGTTTAGCCAAATGATGGATGGAAGCCCGAGGTCTGGACATTTGTCCTCTCGGCATACAAACACATTAATACAGCAATCAATTTCCCAACCAAAAGTATCTACGATAAACCCTAATTAACAATACAATTATTCATAAATTATTGTAATCAACAGTTACTTGATTAATTAAGGTTTGTAACACAGGCTAGTCCCATCACTATGTGCCCGTACATCGAATGCATGGGTCTGACCTGTCAACGACAAATAATAAGATATAAGTAAAATAATTGAAACCCTAATGTACATAAACCAAAATACAAGAAAATACTAAATGAATTACTTATAAACATGCCTTGGTCACGAAGAAGAAACCCCATCAAAATTTTGGCACTAGAGCACACAAGATGATAAATCAAAGTCGTAGTAATACTTGACAATCTTACAAGCCAGGAATTTATTAAATAAGGTGAAGGGCATTGAGCATCGGTTATTTACCTGGTCGGAGTTGAGGGAAGCCTAGGATAACCAACCGTAACTGAGGAAAGTTACCAAGATAGTGCTCATAGACTTTCACAATGGAGTTGTGGAGATAGAAGAGTAATTAGCCATAGGAATGTGCCACACAGAAGGATTTACCACTAATGCAACCAAGAAACTAAATCAAGAGTATACTAAGAAAAGGAGGTGATTGGTCAAGTTGTAGAGCACATTTCCACCGAAGCAGAAAAGACTGAATGACCCTTCTGTGGCCCTAAAGGAGGGTTTCTAGCAATGATCCTATTTGCTTCTACATTGTCGATTCTAGTGTTGGAACCATAAGCGTTGATAAGATTGGGAAGATGGAGATTTGTTGCAACAAGTGGAGGGTGGAGATGGATTCTAGAGATTTTGATTCCAATCTCGGTATCCGTAACGACAAGTGTCCAAGGGAATGGATTGAATCTTCATTGATCTTTATTATAACTTTGAATTAAAAAGAATTAGATTCAAAAGTAAACTTTAGTATTAATTGATATGGGATGGAAAATCGTAAATAATCTGAGAATAATAAAAATATTATTTTTTATCATAATATAGTACTTTTTTATATTGACTTTTTACGCATCACTTTATAGAGAGTTGAATAAGTATTTAGGACTATTTATTATTCCTCTTTGTTGTGCAAAAAGGGTAGTATATATAATTTATATATTTATAAAATATTTATTTATAGGTTGTCACAATTCTTGTAGTAATGTATGAGTATACGTTTTTCAAAATTGACAAATGGCTAATATTATGAAACATACAAATTTAATATAAATTATATTGATTACATATATATTAACAAAAAATATTTTTTATTGTAATTTACAATCAAATATTTGCAAAAATAATTTATATTATTGTAATCTACGATCAAATATTTGTAACGAAATAGGGTATTTTAGTTAAATAATGTATCAAATAGGGATATTGAATAATATCCCCCAAAAGGTTTTGTTATCCCAAATTTTCTAGAACTATTCTTTACCAATTTAATTACATTAAAAGTTATTAAATTTAATGTAATGTTGTATTTTATGAGTGCATATATATTATAAACACATGGATATTGTTAATATTAATTTTTTTAAATATAATTAGATTAATCTAAAATACAAGCATTTAATTATACTAATTGAGGTTTTTTTTTCAATATGTGGTTCACATCCTTTACGCTCGAAAGGTATAAGGTTTGAGTCATTAACAATTATATGGTAAAAAATTGGAGGTACATTTCTCGCATGATTCTAACAACTCTTATATATGAGAGCATAATTGTTTCATGTTTTTGAATATGATCAGGAACTTTTGAGACGAAAGTAAATTTATTCCTTTAAAAAGTAAAATTACAGTGGATATTTTACAAGTTTATTTTAGATATATTCTTAAGTGTAGATGATGCTAAGTAAAATTAATTTTTATTTCTTAACTTCTAAATTATATTGGGATTTTGTATTGTAACCGCATTCAAAAAAACTTAAAACCATGTCAAATTTGGTCTTCAAATTGTATTTCCCCATTTAATATCATATTTTAATTTTAAAGATTATTGTTTAATTATTATTTCTTTTGGAATATTTTTGTTGTAACTAGGTTATTTTTTTGATAAATTTTGATTTTTAATATTTTATATTGTGATGGTGAATGAGAGAATATAATATGTATTATTTTATTATTAAATATGGCATTAGTAATCTAATATTCTTTTAAGGGTTGTTAGTAATAGAATATTTATTATGATAGTTATTAGGTATAATTATATTTAGCAAGTCTAGTTGAATCATTGTTTTAAGGTAGTTTTAAGTGCATGAAAAGAACCAATGTATTGTGTGAGTCTTCTTATGCATGAGAGTCTAAGATTAGAGGCTTGTAGATATGAAGTAATAGTAACTATGTAGTTTATTTTTTAATTTAAACATAAACATTTAAAGTTATTTAAGGAATTGATACACATTTTTGAAATACAATAATTGTTGAAGATGTATATTATAATAAAATAAGCAAAAATAATATCAAACATAATAGTGTTTCTTATTCCCTTTGTTACTATTTTATTGAGTTGATATTGTATGATTTTATTATAAAAATTTAAATTTCGCAATGAATGTTTTATAAGTATTTTTTATTTTTTTCTAATAATTTCTCAAATATAAATTTGTTACATTATATTGTTTGTGGGATATATGAATATTTTAGAGTTAATTGTGATAAGAATTTAAAATTTAATCACTTTTCAATTTTAAGTTTTACGAATTTTAAATTTGAGTGTCTAATTGTTTAAAAATTGTAAATGATAAATTTTAGTAGTTATAGACAAACCTGAAATTTTTACTAGTAAGTGTTTTTCTCAATTATGAAGTTTTAAGTTGCACTAATTAATTTATTTACTCTAATATTGAAGTCTATAGCAACCAAGTAATGATGAAAACATCATTAAAATAATGAATGAATGTTGTGTCTATTGCGATTGATACATTTTTTGTTTTTCTTTGTAGTAGACAAGGAAAGATTTCCTTTGTTTTGAGCAAAATTTGCTGCTTTTGGTATGGATCCTGCTATTTGGAAATTTCTCCCCTTTGAGAGTAGTATGGTTGTGTTTCATTGGTTTCATTTATCGGTCTTGATGAAATATAAGTTGGTTTGTAGAGAATGGTGTATTATTTTGAAAAACTTATTTTTGCTAGCAAGTTAAGGTCGATGTCATAAGAAAGAGTTAGGATTTATTTCTTTCCCTGCTGATTTTCCCGATGATTACTTCATAGCATCATACCCTAAAATAGAGGTCACTTTTATACTATGGTTTTTCCTTTTCTTCATTCTGCATATAGAATTGAATTTACAACGGGATCAATGATTTTGTTCAGAACACCTGGAAGTTATTTGCATGCAAAAAACTATTTCATTTTCAACACTTTTACAAAGGCGTTTACAAATGTTTGAGTTATTAGTCTTGGGGAGTGAGGATTCTTCTCTTTTTTGCAAAAATGTAGTCCACGAAAGTAGGAATAGGTGTTCTTGAAACATGTTTCTAAGAATATGGATTCACATTTTCTTGTTTGCATTAGTGCTAACAATGTTTGCAATAGGACAAAGCTTCCATGTGGTGGTGTAATTCCACCAAAGGAGACTATCTTATTTAAAGAAATTTTTTATTATATATATCTAGACATAGATTATGAATATTACCCTACTTATGGTTACATTATCTACTAGTTGGGTATGAATAGAAATAATTGGGGTTATTCATTCATTCCTGTTATTGACATACAATGTATGACATTAGGGTTATACAAGAATCAACTTGTTTGTGTTGTTAATAATAGTTCCACCTCCACTTGGCCACTTGGAGAGATAAAGATTTTTGAATTTGGTTGACTCTCGAAAGAGTGAAGTCTAGAATATTTTGAAGATCATTGGGGATACAAATGGTCATTTCTTCAATCTATCTTTGTGGATTCAAATAGTAAATGTTTAGCTTACCTTCCTTTGCACATTGTTGAAGAAAAATTCCTTATGTTGGGCTGGTCCAAAGTGCATTTAAAGGTGTATGATTTACTGACTGGATTATGAAAAGCAACAATTGTTGATGAACTATCCGTGCTCGCAGCCTCATGGTTCTATCTACAATAGTTGAAGATGTTGATGATGTGATTAAAAATGGAAATATTTTTTCACTTGCTCCAAATGGGGATTCTATTGTTGACATACCTCCACTACCTGTGGATGTATTGAATTAGCCTTCAAGGCTTGAACATGTTTGTTTTTTTATATTGGTAAAGAGCCTATGTATGTTTAATGTTTTTAAACATATTTTTAAGATCATTGTAATTCACATTTTGAAGTTATACTAAGGACATAGCTATGCTAAATCTGGATATGTTTATGAATTACTTTTCGTTTTCGATATTTTCAGAATTTTGGAATGTGGTTCGTATTTCTTTATTTTTTGCAATTTGTAGAACTGGAAAGGTATTTGTACTTATTGGGAAGAAAGATTTTGTTTTTAGGAATTCATAATTGATAGATGTTATTATTGTATCGGGTGAAAGCCTTGTAAGTATTTGGTTTTGTGCATGTTGATATAAAATTTGTTTATGTGACCTCTTTGATTATCTGTAAGGGGATCATCGTTCCATGTTTTCAAACTTTGTGGTTGGAAAGATAAATTTTCAAATATTTTTTTTGTGTGTATATCCTTGAAATTCGAAGGTGTATTTGTTAGTATTTAGTTTCTTGAAGATTGAAGAGTAGGTATTAGCCTTCAAGGCCATTGAAAAATGACTTTTGAATTGACCCTATGTATGTTTAATGTTTTTAAACATATTTCTAAGATCATTGTATTTCAAATTTTGAAGTTATACTAAGGACATAGTTATGCTAAATTTGGATATGTTTGTGAATTACTTTACGTTTTTTATATTTTCAAAATTTTGCAATCTGGTTCGCATTTCTTTATTTTTTGCAATTTGTAGAAATGGAAAGGTATTCGTACTTATTGGGAAGAAAAGTTTTGTTTTTAGGAATCCATTACTGATAGAATTTTTTATTGTATCGGGTGAAATCCTTGCAAGTATTTGGTTTTGTACGTGTTGATATGAAATTTGTTTATGTGACCTCTTCGATTATCTATAAGGGGATCATTGTTCCATGTGTTCAAACTTTGTGGTGGGAAAGATAAATTTTCAAATATTTCTTCTGTGTGTATATCCTTGAAATTCGAAGGTGTATTTGTTAGTATTTAGTTTTTTGAAGATTGAAGAGTAGGTATTAGCCTCCAAGGCCATTGCAAAATGACTTTTGAATTGACTTTAAATTTATCATAGAAATGTTTAGTGAAGTAAGATGCGAGAGTGGTGAGAAATGACTTCGCTCTCCTACTGCATGACAATAATCAAATGAATACCAATGGCAGTGGTATCAGTAGAATAAGGATCTCATTAAAGCATGGACAAGAGATGCATACCAACAAAAAAAATGACCTTTAGCGAATCAAGAAGAAGGAGGAGTTGTAAATCGTAAGTTTGAAAAGATAAGTGGTTTAGTGCAACGAAGATTTTGTTTTGATGGTCGTTTTCTTGGATGTTTATGATGTGAAAGAACTTATATTTTTTTTTAATTTTTACTAAATTTCATCTTATTTGGGAATATTGTGTTTGGAAAGAGAGTCTTCATATGAACAATGATGCTATTTTGTATGAAAACAATGAAATAAATGCAATTTTAGGAGTTGATGACAATTGTAAGAATGAACATTTTCCTGAAATGGTTGAAAATTGGGAGACTGTGTTGGTGAACAACGTTAAGCCTTTCCTAGTAGAAACTATATTGTTAATATAGGTAGACCTATCAAATATGTAGATAATTTCTTTGTTGAAAGGATGAAGTAGTTCAAGTTTTTTTCTTTTTTTTTCTTTTGTTTTATTCTTCATGTGAAGATTTTACTCTTGTATTTTTTTCCCGTATCATTTTTTCCTAGTAGTTGTTGAAATGATTACTAACTAGAAAATAGATTCAGAACTAGTGCAACCTTTATTTGTTCTTGAATGCAAGGGTCGATGACCAACTTTTCAAACTTCACAAAATTAAAAAACATATGGCCTAACTAATCGTATGTTTACAACCTTACGTTTTTAGGTAGGAGAAAATTTTGTTGGTATGTTTGTTTACTTTGTTGTTGATTGTCTTGAAATTTTGTTGCTATTCCATATATTTTCTCAAATTTTGTATGTTTTGGAACATTCTGTTTAGATAAGGACACTTGATAGAAGTGATAACCTTGGGGGTTGTGAAAATGGTGGAATACATGCTATAATGGGCCATAGGGAATTTGATTCCATTGAACTACTTATTGCGTATGATTCTTTTG
The DNA here is from genome assembly GCA_000404065.3 of Pinus taeda. Classification (NCBI taxonomy): domain Eukaryota; kingdom Viridiplantae; phylum Streptophyta; class Pinopsida; order Pinales; family Pinaceae; genus Pinus; species Pinus taeda. The sequence goes on along the minus strand of APFE030907867.1, from coordinate 5,383 downwards.
GTGATAGTAACATAATTGCTAAAATGGTTGATAATTTAGGTTGGTTGTTGGAAATGTTGGAACCAATGTTTGTCAACATAGCTCTAGAGATAATATTGTTGAAGCTAAAGAATGTGAGGACACGTTTCCTATTGGTGCAACACATCTGGTTAATACAATTTTATTTTGAAAGGTTTTGATTATTTTACGCATCTACTTTTTGATGTTTTTTGGCAAAATGTTGCTCAAGTGAATAGTGGTCAAGAAACAATTTTTTATCCAATGCAAGAAATATCAGTTCCCCGACTTGCACATGGATGATGCAACGATGAAGAAAATGTAAAAAAAAAATGTTCGATTAACAAATGTAACTTGTTTTGAAGATATTTTGATCTTACAAAGGTTATTTTCTTTCTTGCAAGAAGAATTTGCTTAGGTGTAATCAATGTAGAAGAATGAATTGTCATTCTTTTATGGAAAGAAATTATGCAACCAATACTCTATTTCCACAATTTGTTTCACATCCTCGCCAAACTAGAATGGTGTATCGTAGACAAAATGAAAGTTCTCCCTATCATTTTAGTGAAGACATGGTTGATGTCCATAAAAAATTTCAGTCGAGGATTGATAGTTTGTATGTTGTGCATATTTTCCATGTGTGCAATGCTTGTTATCCTAGTATACAAGTTGTCCAATTGCATGAAGGACCCATTTGTAAAATATGTAAGTGCGAGTAAGGTGATCATCGCTTGTCTCACTTTAAAAAACATGGATCCATGAGAAAAGTCAGAGGTTCTAAGAGTTTTGACACAAGTTGAAGAGATGCTAATAAAACGTGTAAATCTAATATTGAAAGTGATGCATTCTCATGGTGGTGAATATAACTATAGCAACCACCTGATAAGTTTTCCATAAGATATTTCTTTGATTGCAAAGAAGCTTCCACAGTGTGTTGAACAACTAGATATTTTTATTGTTAGAAAGTGAGGAATTCAATATAAATACTATGATTTTTATGTCATGAGACAATGTGTGATCAATGCATTGTGTTATAAAATTGAAATGGAGAAGTACTACATGGATGCTTAAATTGACATGGATCCAATTGTTGCTCTCCCAGAAAGACCAACTAATGTTTCTAGCAAGTTATAGTATGTTGATAGTGATGTTGATGAAATAGATAGGATGGATGTGGAGATTGAAACATATGGGGATAATTGTTTGTACTCTGACCTGTCATCCTTTCTTTCTCGTTTTCCTAATGAATCCAGGGAAGTTCATCTAATGAAAAGATTTATCGCTAATGGAAATAGCACATTCGATGAACCATTAGATTGGCCAGATATTGGTACCTCTGCCATTAATGAATATGACACTGAAGGACTACTATATATGGAATTCCCCACTTTATTCCATATAGGTGATGTTGATTGGTTGCATCCTCATATTTGCAATATTGAGATGCATGGATATGGTTTGCATCTATTAAAATTTTATGATTAAATTTTTTGAAGCCATCCTCAGTTTCAATATTTCTTGTTGAATATGATTTTGTGGAATCATAATTAGGTAACAACTTATTTCTTTTTGAAGAAAAATATTCATGAAAAGGCACCTGCAACTATTTGGGAGTTGTGTCAACATATTTCTGATCTGGCAAATAATAAGTTAGCTGAGAAATTAATGCATTTTGGTTCTTCTCTTAGGGGTACAAGGGATTATTGGACAAAGTGTATCTCTTAACTAATTGGCATGATCAACCAGTTGGGTTTCCCTACATTGTTTTTTACATTGAGTGTGGTTGACACAAAATGGCCTGATTTGCATAGTGTTATGCCTTCAAACAGAGATTGTCATCGACAAATTGAGCATGCTAATAAAATTCAAAATCTTATTTAGTACCAGCATATAATCTCTATGTACATGCACCAAAAAATCAATATCTTTTGTGCCATAGTCTTGCAGAGATATCTTGGTGTTAAAGACATTTGGTATAGGTTTGTTGTCATTGCTTTTTTGGTGATTTTTTAATGATTTGAAGAAAAAGGTATGTTCTTATGGTTGGTTATTATTTTTTTACCGCATGTTTTGAATTTTTTCAAGTGCAAGTGGCACCATAGAGGTTGGGCTCACATCCGTGGCATATTGTAGTTTCATGAAGCATCAAAAATGGAAACATTGGATTGGTTGAATGCCATTTTTGTCAGCACAATGAAGAGCTATTTTGAAAAACATGTTACAACCTAGAATCCACGTGACATACATCATCAAAATGTCATGATCCTTGGAACTCTAAATGATGATCCATGTATTTGGAATACTCAACAAATTTTTTCTTGCAATCCTAAAGAATATTATGCAAATCTAGTGAACCGTGTCCAAAGGCATATAAAATGTAGCATTTATTCTTGTTTACTGAAAAATAGGTTTGTCCTTTGATGTCTCTATCATGCTCCATGGGAGGTTCATGCAAAGTCAACATTGTGCATAGATGAAAAAGGGAAAAGAGGTATGAACTAACATAAGATGATGACCGCTTGAATGTTCATTGTTGTAGTGTTTTCTTCTCAAATATGTAGCAAAAAAACCCACTTAAGATTGTGGATGACAAACAATCTCAACAATATCAGTGGCTACTAAAAATTGTAGATCTACAGCAACTAATAGAAACAAAACCACCCAAAGTCCGGATCTATGCCACAATCATAGTTAAAAAAAAGAAGAGAGGGAGAGAGAGAGAGAGAGAGAGAGAGAGAGAGTAATAATCCAATCATCCAATGGAAACCATATATGTAAAGAATAATTGCATTATAACACCTCAAAGGGAACAAATAAATACTACAAAACCCCCTCTATGGGATGGGTTCTTGGCTATCCTCAAAAGTCTCCAGCTTGTGTAAAGTCTCTCTCCTCTATAATGTGTAAACCCAACAAAAAATATGGTGTGCAAAAATGAAAATAATCAGTTACAACGAGTGCAACAATGAAAATAATCAAAAATTGAATAATGAATGGAAAACCCTTCTATTTATGACAAAATATTTAGTTGTCCTCTAATATTGAGCAATAATAAAATATTATTGATCACATTCTTCGAATAACCACGTGGAATATTTTATTATATTTGTTTAGGAGGAAAAAAGTATTTAAACTTTTATCTGGAAATAATAAATAAAAAATAATTTATTTATCATCTCAAGGAATTAGTTAAGGAATAACAAACAAATAATGACTTATTTAATTATTCCTAAGGGATTTAGTCAAATTTGAAAAAGAATAATAATTAGTTAGTGATTAAGGAATGATAAACAAATAATGGTTTATTTAATTGTTCCTAAGGGATTTAGTCAAATTTGACAAAGAATAATAATTAGTTAGTGATTAATTAATTATTCATAGAGAGAAATAAGATAATTAATGATTTATCTCTTTATTTTTCATGATTGGGTCAAATATGACAAGGAATAATAATTAATCAATGGTTTAATTAATTATTCCTAGAAGAAAATCAAATAAATAGTGATTTATTTCATTATTCTTCATGGGTTTAGCTATAAAATACTTAAAAAAGGTGGTTTATTAAGTAATTTGTCACAATGAAAGAAATTTTACTATGGCAAAAGTGGCTTTACATGGTGTACTTCGATTCATATAGTAAATTAGGTTAGATGATCAGGTTTTTGGTGATAACAAATTTCCCCCCAACGTACGAGTGTTAGGAGAAAAACATATGATTGAAGTACGTTGTAAAAACACAATCACTAGACAACATAGGGGAGTCAAAGAGAGAGAGAGAGAGAGAGAGAGAGAGAGCAATGAAGCTGAATTTGAAAGAGGATAGGGATAGAGGGGGCGAGAATAATACAAGTATCCTTTTATGTTGTAGTACGAAACGTCAATGAGGTGGGGGAGGCATACCCATACCTTACGAGATAACTTAGTACAAAAATAAGGGTTCACCCAGAAATATAAAACTGAGAAATGAAGTACATGTTGAATGGTACATGACATGCTGGCATAACATAGCCAAAAAATAATACAATGTGACCCATATATGTAATGCACCTGGAAAACACATGAGTCAAGATTGAATACAATAATTTCTTAGTACATGAGATACAAAGCACCTTCCCTCAAAAAAAGGGTGGGAGGGAGGGTAGAAACACCGGAGAAGCCCTGCTGAACAAGGAAGGGCTTTGCAAAACTGAATAGATCATCTGGAGGAGACATGCATGCTATGAGCACTGCGATTAGTAGGAATCGAACCCATCAAATCTGTAGAATTGCATCTGATTTTGTAGCATAATAGGTATGCAACTGGGGATGTGGGGGGTTTCTTGAAGGGAAACCCCCTCATGAGGTACTAAACATCTCACACACACCCAGGAATCATTGGTACAATCTCCTACATCACTACACCATCAAGTGTGTGGATCACGAACATGAAACGACTAAGTCAAAGGGAAATAATGAGACCCTCTACTCGATCCAATTTGCCGAAAAAGAATGGAATATGGAACCAAGATACACCACCATATAGGTCATTCTTCTGGAATAAATGAGCTGATGTTGAAGGAATAAGGTCTATGATACATGAGACAATGAGGATCTTCAACTAAAGCACGAGGGAAAATAGTAATGTGTGTGATGGACTGACACCAGGGATAATGGGTAGAAAGTGGGAATGGGGGAAAATTAGATGACTACCCTTTTCAGAGCATAAAGTGCATGGTTGACCTAGTAGCAACTGACTCAACTCCAGAGGGGATGGGGACAGTAGGACTACATGCCAGAATGGGCAACATAGGATGAACGATATGAAAATATGGATGGAATACTGTGACATGATATAATGGGACATGAAATAGACTCCAAGAATGCAAGGTTGACTCATCACAGATGTTCTGAACAAGGGTGACTCAATGACGCTGCCACATAGAATAGGCCCACTAGGGACCATCAAAACATGAGTAAATGATGGTTACTCATGATGAAAATCGGTATATGGTAAGAAAAGTATTAAGAGGAGGTGGAACTCAAAGTACAAGTGTCACTTTATGACGAAATTCAATTTTGAGAGGAGAAAAAGTGACCTTTCTTGGAAAAATGACTTGAATCCTGGTGAAGTATCAAATTGTCAAAATCTAAGGAAACCCATTATAGAGCTCAGTGAGAAATTTCCAATGGTGTTGATGGTTTTTCAAGTTGAGCTACAGTCTAATCACAATGGATGATGGAAGCATTGGGAATTTTTCTATGGAAGGACATTTTCCCTCCAATTTGGATTCATTTTCTAAGTGAATTGTGGTGAATTTGGAGAGGAGGAAAAGGCCCAAAATCTTGTGGAGTAATAGTGGAAAACTCGGTAGTCAGAATGAGGATCTGCAACTTTTAGCTAGTTGGC
>APFE030907860.1:27158-45170 GCA_000404065.3 Pinus taeda | reverse complement strand
ACCTTTCTTTCTTATTTAAGAAATAATTTACTTTTATTTTAAAATAGGCAAATATCAATATGGACAAAAACACACCCAAAAAAAATGGAACATATGAACGCAATAAAAGTTAAAGATTCTTGGTGTAGCAAATGATAAGTTATGGGGAAAGTTTCAAGCAAAATTTTACGATGGTGTAGGAGTCTAATATCGCCGAAAACAGCCTTCCATACAATTGCTTCAATTATGGCAGTTTCAGGGAAGAAATTTAGATGTAACTTAAATATATGGAAACTACCATTCCCTGATATCGATAAATTTTATATTGGAACTTGTGTATCATTTGGACCAAACCAATTCATAGGTCATGAAGCTTGTATTCAAACCCCAAAGATTCTTAAAAATACCCAATGAATAAAAAGAGTTAAATATCTAATGGCCCTGCTGCGAAAGCCAGAAATAAAAAGAGATAAATATCTTATGGCATTATTGAGAAAGAGCATAATATTTTAACCTTATGCCTGTTGATTATTGTTGAATATTGAATAGCAATATGTATGGAAATTGAACGCTTAGATGAAATATTCCATTACCCTCTTACCATGACACGATCAGCAGCTTCAGTTCTTCTAGTTAAGCAACTAAAAAGGAATTGAAAATGTCAAAACAACGAGTGGAGCTAATAAATCTAGATAATCCATACATATGTTACTCAGTTTATTAACATAAATCTATATAACATAGATGTATATTAACTTGAAATTAAACACTTTTCGCTGCTATATCATTGTAATAAAAATCATGACATTGTAATAGTTTTTTATGAGCAACAGCTAATAAATCTTGATTATCCATACATATGGTTACTCAGCTTCTTAACATAAATCTATATAATATACATCTATATTAACTTGAAATTAAACACTACGCTGCTATGTCATTGTAATAAAAATCATGACATTGTAATAGTTTTTAATGAGCAATCGGAGTGTAATAGTGCTTTTGACAATTGCTTAAAAATAAATGCATATTTATATAATGAATTCTATAGAATTATGAATTTTTTTTTGGAAAAACATAACTGATATTGGTTAAGTTGACATTTTTTAATTAGTTATTGCTTATCAAACAAGAAGATATATTAAAATCCATAAACTCTATAAAAATATTCTCATACTACATATTTTAATATATTTTCCTTACAACATCAGATGCAACTACCAATTTATTAACCAGTTCGTTCACAAAAGACCAGAGATGTGGTGCCGTATTTCTTCATGTCAATCAGTCAGTGAATTAAAGACTCACTAGGTCGACAATGTTCATTGAACCCATCTGATGGAATGACTGTTCATGCTAAATTTAACATTCTATGCTCCGATGGGCTTGAGTATCCACAACCGACTGCCGATATAAAAAACAGGCCACAGGCCATCCATGAAGACAGGATAAAGTTCAACGTGTCATATATTTGTGTTATTTTTCTGCAATCTTTATTGACCATAAGATCCCTGAAGACTGAGTTTATCATGTGAACCTACAGCGTCGAAGCGGAAAATGAACCATCAAACCTGTACAACAACTTTTGTAGCGTACCGATTTTAAGTTGATGCTTCTAACAGGGAGACGTCTTGCTGCCCATCCATAAAGTTGATGAATCGCCTTACGCAATTATTATTTTAACGTACCTTTCCACATTTCTCGATTTTGAAGTGTGAAGATAGGCACCGTTGATCTTCTATTAAAGTACCATCAAACCTCTATTAATGACGATTCATGAAATTTAGCAGACTGTATAGGTTGTGCTTGTGCAAGAACCTCACCGACAAGAAACAGAAATGACTCTTCAACAATATAACTGTCCTATATATCTATATCAGTGTAGATCCATCTTCATCACCTATTTAGCAGGCTCATTAAATCTTTATATATATATATATATTTATTTTGAATGATAAGTAGAGTATGATTTAAATTTTTAACTCCAGAAAAATATTTGTTGGATTTTGAGATGAAATTAAGAAGGGCGTTAAAAAATCCTATTGACCCTAAAGACATGAAGGGTGTCTATGTTATTCCTTGTTCCTGTGGGACACCATATATTGGTGAGACAGGTCGCTCTATCAAAGCAAAGGATGAACGAGCATTCGGCTGACTTAAGGCATGGGAGGGCCAAGTCCTCAGGCCTGGCTGAACATGCCGAAAAGACTAAGCATCATGTCTGTATTGAAGAGGCTCAAGTCATTGCTAAGGTTGCGTAGTTTCACCATCGTAAATTTAGAGAGGCCCTGGAGATTGAGAAAAGGCCGAAGAATCTTAATAGGGATGATGGTTGGAAGATTAGCAGTTGTTGGGTCCCAGCCCTGTCTTCCTAGCCTCCTCTATCCCTCATTTTTAAGGCCTTGGGGTTGATTCTGGGGTTGGTCCTTTTACCCCTTGGGTTTTTATAATTTTTATTAGTTAGCTTTTAATCTTTTTTATATTCTCCTCTCGGATTCCTAATGTTATATTGTTTGTCCCTTCTATTATCTTAATTACTTGGTATTATTCATTAATATGGTCTTTATGAATTTAATTTCGAGCCCTATTACAATCATTTGTTGGAATATTAATATTCAAGTAGTAATTTGATAAATTATTCCTTATTTCTTGATTTCAATTATGTATATTTATATATTATGAATTTCTATAAATATTATATTTTTAGTATTATCCTATTATAACATTATCTAAATTATAAAGTATTAAATAAATATAGATTACTTAATAAATATAAATTAGTAAATTAATTATTAAATTATACCTTGATAAAGGATAATAATTCATTGATTTAGTTTCAAATGGACCTTAGATTTAAATGATAAATAAATAGTATTATTAAATAAATATATGATGTACCAATATTATTGATTTTCGTTTTTTGGTACATATATGTACATTTATTAATAAGCACATTAACAAATAATACTTTAGAATTTACCTAATTTAACTATTTTCTAAAAATAACAGTAATTTAATATATCTAGAATATTATTTATTAAATTATTATTGGAATAATAAATTATTTAATTAGTTAATAAATATAAATTATTAAATATATTAATTTAAGGTCAATTGGACCATTAGGTTTAAATGATAATTATAATAAAAATATTATTATTATTAAATAAATATATGGTATATCAATGTTATTAATTTAATATGGATTAGTTAGGTTTTTGAATATATATATATATATATAAGTACAGGTAACAAATGACTATTTTATTATATAATTTACCAAATTTAACTATTTTCTTAGAATAATAATAATTAAAAATATAGCAATGATATTATTGGTTTGACTTGGGTCAATAGGTCAAAATTAGTCATTGGCAATATAGCTGTTGGAGTCTCTGCACACACTATTTAACAAGCTAAGCTGGATTGGATCTTCAACTTGTCTTGACAATGAACCACACTGGTTGGTTCGAACATGCCTCGACAAATTAATTTTCCTGTGATTTCCCGCCGAAAACTCTCTAAACAATGTTAATGGACACATAACGTTAAATCCTTAATATACTGTCTATCTATCTTATCAGTGTAGATCCATCTTCATGCACCATTAGCATGGTGATTAATCTTTATCTATATAAATATAAGATAGTATATAATAATATTATCATATAATTATATAGTATATTATTATAGATATATTGAATTTTGAATGAGTATGTAGAGTATTATTTAATTTTTAACTTCCAAGGAAAATATTGTTGATTTTGAATGAAATTAAAAGAAAAAAACATAAAAATAAAAAGATGTATTAGAAAAAACTAAAATGTAAAAGTTCCACTAAAATATTTTACCTAACATGTGTTGTGAAATTTTGAGTGTACTACATTGCATTAAGATATAATTCTTTTTGTTATTAACATATTTTTAAAGTAAACCTTAATGTTATTTAATTGTGCATATTAAAATGATCTATTGATTATCCACCTTATGAATATTTGTAAATCTCACACACTAATGTTATATCAAGAATTGAATAAATTACACATCTCCTCCTATTATTCTTATCAAGAAATACTCGATATTTTAATTCTATTTTATTTGTCAATTTGTCATTTACTTTTTTTTCTTTGGACGTTGAATATTTTATTGTATACAATATTAAAATATTTTCTTTTAACATTTTTTTTTCTATATATAGATCAATGTGAAGTTAATATCTAGTTGACATAGATATTCAAAGCCCCTGATCGGGGTGTGAGATTGTTGGATATCCATCTGGGGATCATCGACATCATTGATGTCATAACTGTTTGAGATAGTAGGTGGTCTATACTACGCCGTCACACGCTTTGTCGTCTTAATGATACAAAGGGTCGTAGACCATAGTGCATCCACAACGTGAATTTTGGCAGACCATTACGATTACAAGTGGTGGGAGTAGAGGTTTATTTGAGAACATTTGTCCATCCATCGAATTGGTGTCACCGGTATCTCAGGGAGCCTAAGGAAACTGTTTGCTGGTTCGTGGCGCTTGGACTGCAGGGAGAACACTCGGTAGCAGTCTATTCTTACTCGTCATTGGCATACATAGTTTGGTATGTTTCCATACTTATCCTATACCCTGGGTTGGGGGTTGCAATTCGTGATTTGCCTCGCATTTGGTAGGGAAAATGAACAATGGTTAATTTGGAAGTTTCTATGACCAAAAGCTCTAGATTTCTCGATCATGTTATGTCGATATCCATCTTTTTTGGCAATTTACTATCCCGTATGGACATGATTGTTGGTTTTTGAGCCTTTTTTATAATATTGCCTCTGCATGCTCAATATGGGCCTTTCCATTTCAAGCCAAAACTGCACTAAAAAATGCTGTGGAGAGTAAGGGTTCAAATTTCTGGTCAGGGTCGAGTCTACGAACTCGGGTCTCACGGGTGCACAGGAGTTGTTGTTCTTAATCAAAAGGGTCTCACACTCCGAGAGGGTTCTTTTTCTCCTCTACATATTGGTTAGGGTGGTGGATTTATGGTGTCGTGCATACCTCTATTCTTCTACCCTCCCATTAGGTTTATGTTTAAATTTTGAGTGGCTTTCTGTATTGGTGTTGCTCCAAGTTCGCCTAAGTCGCTTCTCCCTTGGCCCTCTGCACAATGCACTAGGTCTTGGGTGTGGGAAGGTGAGAGAAGGTTGACGAATGGTGGTATGGTTCTACTCGTAATGGTGAAGACTCCTCCTCGTGGTGGTGCTTCTGGTCATGGAGTTGGTGGCCACAAGAATCAAGGTGGCAAGGGAAAGGAAACAACCTACGCATCTGGAAAGACTTCACTCGAGCGCGATAGGAAATGGATGTTTAGATCTTACAAAATATGGTCCAGGCCTATTGTGTAGGGACTTTGGCCCAAGTGAAGCATCTGATTTTGACGTGCGAGGTAGAATTAAACTTGAAATTTGAAATTGAGCCATCACCAAAGGATTGGACTGATATGATCCTTGACCATGGTTATACTCACCATCGCCTTTCTTTGTATAAACAATATATTCATCTTTTTTAGCTTATGGAATGTATTTTGGCTAAAGCAATGGCTTCCTCCCTCAACATAGTTGCAAATGTCGATTCTAATTTGGGTTTGAGAAACATTCAAAAAGAACTCCAACTAATTCAACTCCAGCTGCAGCACCAAAATGCCTAGCTTAGCCTCATAGAATGCCATATTCCATGTTTGCCCCAATCTGAATTTCTAGGTTTAAGTGCAAAAGATCCAACGCTGCTGGAATTGTTAGATAACTAACTGTTGGAAGTCATGTTCGATAATTTGGCTTATATTTTGATCTATAAGATGAGTAGCATTTATGTTTACATTCTTATGCTTACTAGATAGTTTACACACTATAAGTCCTATAAGGCTTGGATAAGCATACTCAAACTATTTATGTTTTGGATGACTTATATTGCGGTTCGGTGGCCAACACACCTAGTTTCCCACTGAGCATGTTGAGGCCAATGAACGATTTATATGATTGTAACATGCCTAATTATTGAAATGAATATAATGGAAAGTTACTGTTAAGAATTACAAAAAGAAACAGAAACAATCAATTTTTTTTTTTTTTGAAATTATATATATATATATATAATATATATATATTATATTATATAATATATAATATTAATTATTATTATCTTTTTCAAATTTCATATGAATTATATTAAATCATGTCAACACCTAATATTTTATTTCATAGACAAAGTAAATATTTTTATCACATTAAATTGTAATATAAACAATCATAAACAGATTAAGATTATTCATATTTTATAATGTTTTTAATTAAATTTACTATCTATATATATTTTTGTTTTCTAATATATCTAACCTTTCTTTCTTATTTAAAAAATACTTTACTTTTGTTTTAAAATAAACAAATATCAATATGGACAAAATCACACACACACACACACAAAAATGGAATATATCAACACAATAAATGTTGAAAGATTCTTGGTGTAGCAAATGAGAAGTTATGGGGAAAGTTTCAAGCAAAATTTTACTATGGTGTATGAGTCTAATATCGCTGAAAACAGACTTCCATAATTTTGCTTCAATTATGAAAGTTTCAACGAAGAAATTTAGATGTAACTTAAATATATGGAAACTACCATTCCCTGATATTGATAAATTTTATATTGGAACTTTTTTCTTGGAAAATTGGAAAAGAGACTTGATAGCTGGCTCAATGAGCATTCTGGGGAAGGTTCCTTGCTATTGAATGGTGATTTTTAAAGCAACATATGGAATTGTTGTTGGGAAAACAATAGTAATTCCAACCACCACCATTAAATGTTGTGTCTAGCTTCTTCTAGAATTCGACGGAGCTGGATAACTTCCTGGAGAAGCCACCGACTACATAAAGTTCTTTGTTGTGTATAAAAACCATTTTAGTAATCGAATGAAGACATGTTGTGTGTGCTTTGTGTATTCTCTATTTTGGTATCAGAGCAGGTGTGAGGTGTGAGAAGAACGAGCTCAGATGAGCTGAGAGAAAAGGTCCAATCAAAAGAAATTTCTCTAATATACTATAATACAAATGAGAATGTAGTTAACATATTCACTAAGCCTCTTGGGAAGGCAAAATTTGAGTTTTGTAGAAGTAAGTTATGTGTTGTAGAAGATCAAGATTATATTGTAAGCCTAGCTGAGACTTAGACCAACAGGGATGTCAATTAAGAGTATGTTTACAGTGTCTTATATATTGTCTATGTTTTATATGGTTGAAATTAAGGGGGAGTGTTGGAAAAACAATAGTAATTCCAACCACCACCATTAAATGTTGCGTCTAGCTTCTTCTGGAATTCAGCATAGCTAGATAGCTTCATAGAGAAGCCACCGACTCCAAAAAGTTCTTTGTTGTGTATAAAAATTGCTTCAGTAATCGAATGAAGACATGTTATGTGTGTTTTGTGTATTCTCTATTTATTTCCCTATTCATAATCTTCCCTCAATGTAATATGCTAGCCCTCTCATCTTCCTAGATGATTTAAAATTTAAAAGAAATGGTTTCAAGATCGTATCGGACGTCTTTTCATTGGCTTCCATCTTTTCCTCTTTATCAATGTGTTGGAAGTGTAGCTCTTATTTTATTGTTCCTTTATCAAACTCTTATCTATGGTCATTGGCAATGGATTTATTTATGCAAAAAGTAAAAATTATTAATCAAAATATAATAGGTAAGAGCATGTGTTTCTTTTTGAAAAATCATAAATTCAAAAACCAAAAAAATAGAGTATATATCACTATCACTATCCCCATAAAATTAATATTATTTTTTAATTTTTTTATAAAAATCTAATTACTAAATATATTATATAATTAAAAACTAATTAACTAATTAGAATTAAAGACACATAATATAACTAATATTCAATAAATATTATTCTTCAACTTCTATTTAACATATTAATTATTTTTAATGACCTATAACAAAATTAATAATTTATTATTATTATTTTAATATTCATTAAATTTATTTTTCATTTATTAGTCAAAACTTCTTGCCAATAGTATTTGGTAATCATATTAGAGGGGTTGGAGCTCCCTTCAAGTAGGAGCTGGAGAATGTGTGAAGGTTGTAGCCTTTTGGAGGTGGGTGCTTGTGTACTGGTATGAATCTACACCAATACAAGATGGTTAATTTTTTTTATTTATATTAAAAAGAATACAAAGACAACAACAGTAGGTGGTTTTTTCCTACATTGAGTTTCCACCTTAAATCTTGTGTTCATGTGTGTTGCTTATGTGTGAACAGTTATTTTGTTCTTACAACACATGATTACTATATATCTAATGTTTAATACAATACTGATGCATTGGTTGAAGACCAACATATGATGAATTAAATGAATCATAAGATCACTGGATGTATTCTAGTTCTGTTAAGAACAAGCATGTACACACACTGGTTCCTTTCAGTAAATTCGCGTATAAAAATCGTGATATGAAATGTAAAAGGTTATGTATTTGAAAATAATGATTCACCCACCCATCAATATTTTTCCCAACAGGGGGGGTGAATAAGTTTAGTGAATTCATAGACATAAAATTTTTGTTTACATTTCTTTTAACATTTATTTTAGCTATTAAATGAGAAGTACTCCTCCATACACAAAGAAGATTTTAACACATAAAAAAAAAAAAATCTATAATAGCATAAAATCAACACATAAAAATAATACATATGGACACCAGATATAAGAGGAAACCCATAAAAGGAGAAAATCACAAATTTGTTGTTGTTTTGTTGAAATGGAAATCTCCTATTTCCTCTATTACATCACCTTTTGGAGGCACCAACCTCTCTGTTATTCTACAAGATACAAGTTGCTAAGAAGCTCCTCCTCTTAGTAACATAAATTTTATTTAGGCTACAACCCATAAGAGGATCCTACTTGAATAGGCTCCAATTTGTTTTTTTTGAAGCCAAAACTTGAAAGGATACTACAATCCCATGATACATAAAAATTATAATGTGATGGTTTACCTGCATAATAATTCTAAATACCTCTATCTTTTTCTCCACCTCTTCTCCTCTGCAATTTGCTTCACATATGTTCTTGTAAATTTGTCTCTTTGTGCCAGATAACTCATAAAGAAGCTCTCATGAAAACTCTAATATTTCATTCTTCCTAAATCACATATTTTATGAGCAAAACTTGTAGGATGTTAGTACCCCACACACGAATATGGAGTGATCAACTTGTCTCTTTGCATTCCAGTGTTGTCTCTTCATTTCCAAACTATTTCAAATTTTGAATATTAAATCACATAAGTTAAATTTGTAAATATTAAAATAGCATGCATTAATAGAAGGAAACATTAATTATTACAACAACAAAACCATTTTCTTGCATTTTCTTTCATCACAACATTAACTTGCATCCTTCTGCATCACACCATCACATAATTATATCTATACTTGAAGCAAGTATACCTCTACAACATACCTTGTTTCTCTACAAGAATAACACCCATAGCATCACATCACAACATCATAACTTAATATCAAAACATAAACATAAGAAGCCTAGTATTAACATATACATAACAAAACTTGTGTGAACACAAGTATGCCATTAACTTCAACTTCAACTATGGATACATCAACTAACCCTTTGATGTCATATTTTGTCGACCCTTTGCCATCAATGACAACTATGCAAACAAAGTTGTGATCATGGAGGAGCGACAATGGAACTGTTAAATTCCATTATTGAATTTTGTTTTCTTATGAGCTTTGAGAACTAGGGTTTGTGTCAATACTCTAAAAAAAATCAACAATGAATTGATCTTGTTGTCTCTAGAAATGAGATCTAATCCTCTTATTGTAATGGAAAATTAGTGGAAATGATTGGGGACCCTCCACAACCATCGATGGAAACCTTACCAATTGGTAGCACTATCTCCACAGGGTCAAGGAAGGTAGTGTTGAACATTTTAAAAGTTTCTAGAGGATACAATAACATAGAGGAGTTTAGTAGGGACATTGGGCAATTGAAAGTTAAGAGCAAGGAATAGCTATCGCTTGTGATGCCTATGACTAATGATGATATCTAATGTAGTGAAAATCAAATCCTCCATGCTTGGTGTAACCTATGAAAAACATTGTAACATAATTCGTAAGTGAGTACCACACATCAATACTTATGTATGAAAGAGCAGGGAGAAAAATATTAAGATGAGAAGAAATATTAATATGATATGATACGATATTACATATTAATATTCCATTGAAATATTTTAACCATGGATGCCATAAGCATTGGGTTAATAAAAAAATGATTAAGATGTTCCATTTTGATAGAAATGAAATTTATTGGTAAACCAAGCTTCAATTTGGAATTTCATGGTATATTGAGCAGTTTTATCAAATGCATGAAGTGTAATGTGTAAATGCCATTGGTCATGAGTTGGTTGGTGGAATCACTAGATGACATATGAGAGAAGCATTGAGAAGTCAAAGTAATGGCAAGTTGAGAAGATGACAACTTAAGCAACATAATAACAACAATAAAATAGAAATATTCTATAATGGAGTCAAAGTTCTTACATGTAAATGGGCACATTACTATAATTCCTCGAAAAACATGCATACCCATAGGAAATTACTAGTGAAGTCTAGAGTTAGACCTTGGTGATGGGAAGCAATGTTGAATTATCAAATACCTTGTATATAAATTTTGAGGAGGGTAGGGCCTAGAGTTGAGTTGTGCTCACTTAGTTGGTTGGTTTAACCAGATTTAGTCAAAGAAAACCTCAAGTAAAAGTTTAAGGGGGATATTTTTAGGTAAGTGGGTCATGATGAATGAGTTAAGGTAGTTAGGTTAACAATTGGGAATTCACAGAAGTGGTACTAAGGCTTATGTTATTGAGCCTATAATATTACATGTGACAAAGTCTTTAAAAGACTTTAGAAAACCACATTGTAATGTGTCGCAGTTGCAATGACGACTCAGTTGGCTAGGACTTAACTATGTTTAAATTAAAGATAATAATAATTCTATTGCTTATTGAGTTTTTCATTTTCAAATTAAATCAAAATCTATATGGGCTGCTATTTTATGTTTGACCATTCTCCCTATTCTTTTAATATTATTTTTGAATACTAACATGCTTATGCTATATTTTCTTTTAAAAAAAAGCGACGGAGATATACATATTAAGCGAATGAGAAAATTAAAAATGCATAAACATCTCGAACTATCCCTTATTAGCTCATTGAAAAAGACGTAAAAAATTAGGGAAAAAAATCAAGTATCGATTTGAAACAGAGATTTTGAAATATAATAAAAAATAAATGTCGAAGTTGTAAAAAGAGAAGTGAAGGGAAAATCTCTTCATGTTATTAAAAAAAGTCATATAAAGTCATATCCCCATTATTAATTCCTATAAAAGAATAATCTACGATTGATATATTAACATTATTACGTCATATAAAAATTTATTTTGCCAAAGAAGAAATTATGGATAAATTATAAGATTAAAAATGAAAAACTATAGCAATGAAAATAGGATGTCATAACTTTTAGAGTTAGGAATTTCAGTTTTCTATGTTAAATTTGAAATATCGAAATAATAAACATAAAATAATTAAAAAATAAATTATATACTTGTAACTTTTTTTTTTATATAATTATATAAAACTATCGAAAATATATGGATGAAACTTCTAAACTTCTATGTATGTCTCTCAGCGGTCTAAATATAGAATATCCTTTGAAGGAGTTAAGTCTTTAATGTGATTTGCAATATCTTGAGAAGAAAAGGCTCCATCACAAATGATGACTTTTGCAAGTTTGTTAATAATTTCGGATCATCTAGTGGCACTTTGTCATCTATGATTTCAAGCATAAATAAATTGCACTTTTATTTTGATCCTTTTTATTGCCACGTAATGAAAGTCAAAGTTATATCAGAATATATGATTGGTTATCTATAAAATTTAAAAATATATGTTAAACAAGATTTATAGTGAAAAATAAATATTATATTAAGTAGTATAGATCCATTTTAAGTACAGATCTAATATGAGTGTAGAGGGATCAAATTTTTTCACCTGCAAACATTTTTAGAGTGCAAATTATAATGTGTTATTTTTCATTGTTTAAATTGTATTTATGAATACTAAATAGAGTATAATTAGGAGCAATTAAAAATTTTGACTATAAAAACTTAATCTCTTTTCTATAAATAGATATATATGAAATTGATATCGACATAAATTAGCTAACATAGATCTTCAAATAGTTTATATAAATCTCTTGTTGAAATATTCTCAAGAGTCTAAGATTTAAACATGGGATTCACACATTTTTTTACTTCTAATTACTTTACAACATACTCATTTTTTTAATTATAGCCGACATTATTTTTCTATTTATAACCAAATCTTTATTTTTTATTTTTATTTTAAAGGAGCATAAATGGATAGACAAACCTATACATCCCCTCATATTGGGCTATAGAATGAGCCTCTCAACTCAACAATTGTAATATGCTTCTTGATGAGGCGATATTAATAGCCCATGTAATAATATGATGCATGATTGACATGTCATGGACGGGAGTGGAGCATAGTTTTGCAGTCTTTGAAATGATCATGACACGTTACATTTGTTACCTCCATGTTGTCGTGTCGCACAAACCTCATTCCTAGGTTTGGGATCACCTACCCGAGTCCTGCCATCTTAAATGCCTAAAGGTGGTAAGCTTTGTGATGAGGCATGACATTCTGTTTGGCATCCGATATTATCGTTCAGTAGTTGATATGGAGAGGTTCTCACAAGGCGAATTGGCCATTATGTTGGGAGATCCTGACATACAGTTTTATGAGCTCATTGATGAACATATGGTCTATGGGTGGAATGTGGTTTTTAAAGAGTGTGCTAGGCCTTACACATTTTCCATTCTAGGACCTTGCACACTCTAGTAGTTACCTTCAAATTTGGGTCCTAATATGTTGACTCTCCATTATAAATGCATGGGTGTTTTACCAGGGTGGTGACATTGCTACGTTATTCGGGGTGGTGAAGAGGGTTTCTCCTCACCATGATGCTCTTGGTTTCTATCTATGGAATCCTCATGAATTACAAGAAGTTTGTTTCCTTAATGTTATCACATTATTATTATGTTTTGTTCAATTGTAACAAGGCAACCTTTTGGTCTTGTACTTGCCATTTTAGGAGTTTAGGTAAGGGTCAACGTTTTTCATCTTGTTTCTTGATAATGCGAGGATTGGTCCAACCTTTGAATTGGGGGAAATTCTATCCACATCATCACCTCAAGTTTATGATACTCCAAACATTTCCTTTGGTTTCCTAGTTCTGGTTTGTGGGGTCTGCTATCCAGCTACTTTTTCCATTTGGTTTTAACATTAATAATTTTCCTTCTAGTTTCACGCCTTGATCAAGATCTTTAGTATCCCATTTAGTTTCTCTCTCTCAAGTTGGGGTTTATTCGGTGTTAGGGTTTGTAGATGTGTTGAAATTATGGGAAATACTCTTATTTCCCACTCCTCGAAAGCCCCCACTTTCCCTAGTGTATACCTTTGTTGATGATGCCCTCTTAGTTGAGTCAATTATCTCTAACTTAAAAGTCTATATACTTTTTTCTTCCTAGTTTTTTTTCCAATTGGATCAGTAAGTATCATTCCTTTACCTCTGTTATCATGGATCCTTGGTAGACAATGAGCAATCATAGGGGTAGTTCAAGTGACTCTTATTCTCATCATCGTTAATCGTTTGGGTGGAATTTGTGGTGACCTAGTTTGAATCAGTTCCTCTGGAAATTAGGAAGGAAATTCTTTTGTTCGAGTCGAAGGAATTTGATGATAGGACATATTTTTCTAATTGAGAGGTTGGAGGAATTCACCTCAAATGGATACTTGACCTCAGGAGATTCAAAAAGAATAAATTTCATTTCCTTCATTCACTCATAGTGCATCGACACATGGAAACCCTACTTCACATGGTCATTCAAGATAGATATGTATATAGTTATAAATTATTTACAGGACACAAGGATATCTAGTAGATTCTCTAGAACATTTGCTTTTCCTTGATTGAAATTGCATCCATTTTAACAAGAGTGGATATATTTGTTCTTTGTGACTTAGACACTAAGTCAAAGGAGTTGAATGACGCCCCTACAGTCATAACACTCCCCCAAACATTGCTTATCTTCCTGATCTTACTTCTCCACATGAAAACTCCTCTCCCCTCTCTCCAATAATTATCTCCTACTAATCCAGCCTCGACGATCCACGCACTATTCTCTGTAGGTGGTCGTGTGTAGGGAACGTGTGGAAAGAATTTGTTATTCGCTCCTCAATGGTCAACATGTTAATGCTTTTACTATTGTGCACCTTGTTTTTTCTTTCAATGAGATGACATAGGATGATCTTGAACTTCTTTCCATTCTCTAACGAAAATAATCACTTGTCAGCTCTAGAGTGCATGTTTTTTGTCATGCTCTTTAGCTTTTTCTAAAGTTTTATGGCAACAGTCGACAAATTTAGTAGACATAGTTTGGTCCCTTTGGTTCTGTGTCTTTGATAAGTTTTCTATCCAAGTATAGAATTGGTAGTAATGGTGGTATTTTGAATGCACTTAGTTGAAGCACTGGCCTCCTAGGGTAGACTCTTTAGACTATGGAATATGTAATAGTTTCATGTAATACCTTATTATATTAATGGAAATCACTTGCATAAACTTAAAAAAAATAACAAGTGTAATATGCAACATTGCTACTTAATACTTTCCTTTATACCAAAAACAAAAAAAATTAATGATTTTAAATTATATATATAATATATATTATAATATATATATTATATATATATATATATATATATAAATAATTTCTCTATATTAATAAATACTTCTGAATATATAAAATAATATTTCATTTATTTCAAAAAATTTAATTTTGAAAAATAATACTAGCATTTATTATTATAGTTTTACAATTTAATTTATAATTTTCAAAATTTAATTAGATTAATTTTGCGAGCGTTTAATATCAAAATTCAAATATCCTCCTAATCTAGTAGATTGTCCATCTAATATAATAAAAAAAACATGTGTGATATGTTTTAATAATTTTGGAGATTTTAAACTTTTTATTTTAAAAATAAAAATTAAATGATAATGTACTGCAACCAGATTTAAAAATTTTCGTGAAAAAGTTTTAAATATTTGGATAACTTATTAATAAAGGCATAAGTCGTGGAAGTTTACAAACTATAATTTTGAGTTATTGTTAAATTGTAACTTAAGTAATTGTTAAATTTCATTGTAAAAATTTAGTAATATGTACCTTATATTTTTGGGAGATAATAATACATGTATGGAAGCAAAATCTTTCCCATCTTTATGTAGTCACTAAATTTGGAGTGATAAGCCTAATTATTAGGTTTCTAAAATTTATTATTATTATAATTATCTTGATAATTTTTAATAGCTAATTAAAAATAATAATATTTAAAACTTTAGAAAATAATTTTTAATTCTCGAAAGTTTGTTTTAATATAAATTTTAATTAAAAATTACTCACGGAACTTGTGTATCATTTGTGTATCATTTGGACCCAACCAATTCATAGGTCATGAGGCTTGTCTTCAAACCCCAAAGATTATTAAAAAACCCAATGAATAAACAGAGATAAATATCTAATGGCCCTGCTGAGAAAAATCATAATCTTTTAAACTTATGCCTGTGGATTATTACCTTCAAGCTCCCCAAAAGATTCTTAAAAACAGAAGCCAGAAATAAAAAGAGATAAATATCTTATGGCGCTATTGAAAAAGAGCATAATATTTTAATCTTATGCCCGTTGATTATTGTTGAATATTGAATAGCAATATGTATGGAAATTGAACGCTTAGATGACACGGCCAGCAGCTTAATAAATCTAGATAATCCATACATATGTTACTCAGCTTATTAACATAAATCTATATAACATGGATGTATATTAACATGAAATTAAACACTTAGCTGCTATGTCATTGTAATAAAAATCATGACACTGTAATATTTTTTTATGAGCAACAGCTAATAAATCTAGATTATCCATACATATGGTTACTCAGTTTCTTAACATAAATCTATATAATATACATCTATATTAGCTTGAAATTAAACACTAAGCTGCTATGTCATTGTAATAAAAATCATCACATTGTAATAGTTTTTAATGAGCAATCGGATTGTAATAGTCCTTTTGACAATCACTTGAAAAGAAATGAATATTTATATAATGAATTCTATAGAGTTATGAATATCTTTTTTAGAAAATCATAACTGATATTGGTTAATTTGACATTTTATAATTAGTTATTGCTTATCAAACAAGAAGATATATTAAAATCCTTAAACTCTATAAAAATATTCTCATACTATATATTTTAATATATTTTCCTTACAACATCAGATGCAACTACTAATTTATTAACCAGTCCGTTCACCAAAGACCAGAGATGCGGTGCCGTATTTCTTCATGTCAATGTTCAGTGAACCCATCTGATGGAATGACTATGCATGCTAAATTTAACATTCTATGCTCCGATGGTCTTGAGTATCCACAACCGACTGCCGATATAAAAAACAGGCCACAGGCCATCCATGAAGACAAGATAAAGTTCAACGTCACATATATTTGTATCGTTTTTCTGCAATCTTTATTGACCATAAGATCCCTGAAGACTGAGTTTATCATGTGAACCTACGGCGTCGAAGCAGGAAACGAACTATCAAACCTGTACAACAACGTTTGTAGCGTACCGATTTTAAGTTGATGCCTCTAACAGGGAGACGTCTTGCTGCCCATCTATAAAGTTGATGAATCGCCGTACGCAATTATTATTTTAACGTACTTCTGCACATTTCTCGATTTTGAAGTGTGAAAATAGGCACTGTTGTTCCTCTATTAAAGTACCATCAAACGTCTATTAATGACGATTCATGAAAGTTTATAGGTTGTGCTTCTGCAAGAAGCTCACCGACAAGAACCAGAAATGAATCTTCAACCATATAACTGTGATATATAAGCATATCAGTAGAGGTCCATCTTCATCACCTATTTAGCATGCTGATTACATATATGTATAAAAATCGAGTTTTTGAATGCTAGGCAGAATATGATTTAAATTCTTTAACTCCAAAAAATATTGGTTGGATTTTGAGATGAAATTAAGAAAAAAATAAAAATAAATGGATGTATTAAAAAAAAATTGAAATGTAAAAGTTCCATTAAAATATTTTACATAACATATGTGTTGTGAAATTTTGAGATTACTACATTGGATTAAGACATAATTTTTTTTGTTATTAATATATTTTTAAAGTAAACTTCAATGTTATTTATTTGTGCATATTAAAATGATCTATTCATTATCCATCTTATGAATATTTGTAAATCTCACATACTAATTTTATATCAAGAATTGAATAAATTACACATCTCCTCCTATTATTCTTATTAAGAAATTCTAGATATTTTTATTCTATTTTATTTGTCAATTTGTCAATTACTTTTTTTTCTTTGGACGTTGAATATTTTCTTGTATACAATATTAAAATATTTTCTTTTAACATTTTTCTATATATAGATAAATGTGAAGTTAATATCTAGTTAACATAGATATTCAAAGCCCTCGATCGGGGTGTGAGATAGTTGGATATCCATCTGGGGATCATCAACATGATTGATGTCATAAATGCTCGGAATAGTCGGTGGTCTTGTTGGGTTGTGTTATATTCTTTCCACATAGTTAACAGGGGGTTTGAGGAGTACCTGTAACCCCACTTTATGGGGGCGCCCTGGAAAATTTTGGTTTTGGACCCTATGTTAGATTGGACGGACCCACCTATGGTTTTGTGCATGATTTTTGCACATGTTTTTTGGACGCGATGGTTTTCGGTCCATGGTATTGGAGGTGATGGTTTTCGGTCCATGGTATTGGATGCTTCGGCATGTATAAATA
>APFE030907860.1:9503-24855 GCA_000404065.3 Pinus taeda | reverse complement strand
AAATCTCTGTGTATATGTGTTTTATGTGTTATGCTCTCGCATTTTTATTTTTCCTGTGATTTAGAATTCGTATGCAGGTAATTTCTATATGGGGTTAAAATCTACAGGTCTATACTACGCCCTCACACTCTTTCCAATCTCAATGATACGAAGAGTCATAGACCACAGTGCATCCACGACGTGAAGTTTGGTAGACCACTACGATTACAAGTGGTGGGAGTAGAGGTTTATTTGAGAAGATTTGTCCATCCATCGAATTGGTGTCATAAATATCTCAGGGAGTCTAAGGCAACTATTTTCTAGTTCATGGCCCTTGGAATGCAGGGAGAACACTCGGTAGTAGTCTGTTCCTACTCGCCATTAGCGCACATAGTCTGGTATGTTTCCATACTTATCCTATACCCTGGGCTGGGGGCTACAATTCGTGATTCACCTCGCGTTTGGTAGGGAAAAGGAACAATGGTTAATTTGGAAGTTTCCTTGACCAAAAGCTCTAGATTTCTCGATCATGTTATGTCAATATCCATATTTTTTGGCAATTTACTATCCTGTATAGACATGATTGCTGGTTTTCGAGCCTTTTTTATAATGTTGCCTCTGCATGCTCAATATGGGCGTTTTCATTTCAAGCCAAAACTGCACTAAAAAACCCTATGGAGAGTAAGGGTTCAAATTTCTAGTGAGGGTCGAGTCTACGGACTTGAGTCTCATGAGTGCACGGGGGTCGTTGTTCTTAAGCAGAAGGTATCTCACACTTTGGGAGGGTTCTTTTTTTCCTCTGCATATTGGTTAGGGTGGTGGATTTATGGTGTCGTGCATTGCCGTCTGGCACTACCTCTGTTCTTCTACCCTCCCATTAGGGTTATCTTTAAATTTCGGGTGGCTTTCTGTATTGGTTTTGCTCCAAGTTCGCCTAAGTCACTTCTTCCTCGGCCCTTTGCACAATGGGCTAGGTCTTCGATGTAGGAAGGTGAGAGAAGCTTGACGAAGGGTGGTATGGTTCTACTCGTAATGGTGAAGACTCCTCCTCGTGGTGGTGCCTCTGGTGGTGGAGGTGGTGGCCACAAGAATCAGGGTGGCAAGGGGAAGGAAACAACCTTGGCGTCTGGAAAGACTTCTCTCTAGCGCGATAGGAAATGGATGTTGAGATCTTACAAAATATGGTCCAGGCCTATTGTGTAGGGACTCTGGCCCAAGTGAAGCATCTAATTTTGACGTGCAAGGTCGAATTAAACTTGAAAGTTGTAATTGAGCCGTCACCAGAGGATTGGAGTGACATGAACCCTGACCATGGTTATACTCGCCGTCGTATCACTTTGTATAAACAATATATTCATCTTTTTTAGTTTATGGAATGTATTTTGGCTAAAGCAATGGCTTCCTGCCTTAACATAGCTACAAATGTGGATTTTGATTTGGGTTTGAGAGACATTCAAAAATAACTCCAACTAATTCAACTCCAGCTTCAACACCAGAATGCCTAGCTTGGCCTCATAGAACGCCATATTCCATGTTTGCCCCAATCTGAATTTAAAGTTTTAAGTGCAAAAGATCCAACGCTGGTGGAATCGTCAGATAACTAATTGTTGAAAGTCATGTTCAATAATTTTTGGCTTATATTTTGATCTATATGACAAGTATCATTTATGTTTACAATTTTATGCTTACTAGATAGCTTACACACTATAAGTCCTATAAGACTTGAATAAATAGACTCAAACTATTTATGTTTTGGATGATTATAATGCGGTTAGGTGGTCAATAGACCTGGTTTCCCACTGAGCATGTTGAGGCCAATGAACAATTTATATGATTGTAACATACCTAATTATTGAAATGAATAAATGGAAAGCTACTCTTAAGATTACCAAAAAAAACATAAACATTCAAATAATTTTTTTGAAATATATATATATATATATATAATATATATATATATATATATATATATATAACTTTTTTATATATATAACTTTATCTTTTTTTAAATTTCATATGAAATTATATTACAATTCATATCAACACCTAAATATTTTATTTCATTGAAACGGAGTAGAATATTTTTATCACATTAAATTGTAATATAAACCATCATAAAAAGATTAAGCTTATTGATATTTTCTAATGTTTTTAATTAAAATTAATATCTACACATTTTTGATTTCTGATATACCTAACCTTTCTTTCTTATTTAAAAAATACTTTCCTTTTATTTTAAAATAGACCAATATCAATATGGACAAAATCACACCAA
Source organism: Pinus taeda (assembly GCA_000404065.3). Taxonomy (NCBI): domain Eukaryota; kingdom Viridiplantae; phylum Streptophyta; class Pinopsida; order Pinales; family Pinaceae; genus Pinus; species Pinus taeda. Next base: position 22,601 of record APFE030907860.1, on the reverse strand, counting down.
AAAAATGGAACATATCAACGCAATAAAAGTTGAAAGATTCTTGTTGTAGCAAATGATAAGTTATGGGGAAAGTTTCAAGCAAAATTTTACGATGGCGTAGGAGTCTAATGTCGCTGAAAACAGCCTTCCGTACAATTGCTTCAATTATGGCAGTTTCAGGAAAGAAATTTAGATGTAACTTAAATATATGGAAAACTACCATTCCCTGATATCGATAAATTTTATATTGGAACTTGTGTATCATTTGGACCAGACCAATTCATAGGTCATGAAGCTTGTATTCAAACCCCAAAGATTCTTAAAAATACCCAATGAATAAAAAGAGTTAAATATCTAATGGCCCCGCTGCGAAAGCCAGAAATAAAAAGAGATAAATATCTTATGGCATTATTGAGAAAGAGCATAATATTGGAACTTGTGTATCATTTGGACCCAACCAATTCATAGGTCATGAAGCTTGTATTCAAACCCCAAAGATTCTTAAAAATACCCAATGAATAAAAAGAGTTAAATATCTAATGGCCCTGCTGAGAAAAATCATAATCTTTTAATCTTATGCCTGTGGATTATTATCTTCAAGCTCCCCAAAGATTCTTAAAAACAGAAGCCAGAAATAAAAAGAGATAAATATCTTATGGCATTATTGAGAAAGAGCATAATATTTTAATCTTATGCCTGTTGATTATTGTTGAATATTGAATAGCAATATGTATGGAAATTGAACGCTTAGATGAAATATTCCATTACCCTCTTACCATGACACGATCAGCAGCTTCATTTCTTCTAGTTAAGCTACTAAAAAGGAATTGAAAATGTCAAAACAACAAGTGCAGCTAATAAATCTAGATAATCCACACATATGTTATTCAGTTTATTAACATAAATCTATATAACATAGATGCATATTAACTTGAAATTAAACACTTAGCTGCTATGTCATTGTAATAAAAATCATGACATTGTATAGTTTTTTTTATGAGCGACAGCTAATAAATCTAGATTATCCATACATATGATTACTCAGCTTCTTAACATAAATCTATATAATATACATCTATATTAACTTGAAATTAAACACTACGCTGCTATGTCATTGTAATAAAAATCATGACATTGTAATAGTTTTTAATGAGCAATCGGAGTGTAATAGTGCTTTTGACAATTGCTTAAAAAGAAATGCATATTTATATAATGAATTCTATAGAATTATGAATTTTTTTTTGGAAAAACATAACTGATATTGGTTAAGTTGACATTTTTTAATGAGTTATTGCTTATCAAGCAAGAAGATATATTAAAATCCATAAACTCTATACAAATATTCTCATACTACATATTTTAATATATTTTCCTTACAACATCAGATGCAACTACCAATTTATTAACCAGTTCGTTCACAAAAGACCAGAGATGTGGTGCCGTATTTCTTCATGTCAATCAGTCAGTGAATTAAAGACTCACTAGGTCGACAACGTTCATTGAACCCATCTGATGGAATGACTCCGATGGGCTTCAGTATCCACAACCGACTACCGATATAAAAAACAGGCCACAGGCCATCCATGAAGACAAGATAAAGTTCGACGTGACATATATTTGTATTATTTTTCTGCAATCTTTATTGACCATAAGATCCCTGAAGACTGAGTTTATCATGTGAACCTACAGCGTCGAGCGGAAAACGAACCATCAAAGCTGTACAACAACTCTTGTAGCACATTTCTCGATTTTGAAGTGTGAACATAGGCACTGTTGTTCCTCTATTAAAGTACCATCAAACGTCTATTAATGACGATTCATGAAAGTTACAGACTTTATAGGTTGTGCTTCTCCAAGAACCTCACCGACAAGAACCAGAAATGAATGTTCAACAATATAACTTTCATATATAAGCATATCAGTATAGATCCCATCTTCATCACCTATTTAGCATGCTGATTAAATCTTTATATATATATATATTATATATTATTATATATTATATTATATATAAATTTTTGAAAGATTATGTAGAGTATGATTTTAAATTTCTTAACTCCAAGAAAATATTTGTTGGATTTTGAGATGAAATTAAGAAAAAAAATAAAAATAAAAAAATGTATTAGAAAAAACTAAAATGTAAAAGCTCCACTAAAATATTTTACATAACATATGTGTTGTGAAATTTTGAGCGTACTACATTGCATTAAGACATAATTTTTTTTGTTATTAACATATTTTTAAAGTAAATCTTAATGTTATTTAATGGTGCATATTAAAATGATCTATTGATTATCCACCTATGAATATTTGTAAATCTCACACACTAATTTTATATTAAGAATTGAATAAATTACACATCTCCTCCTATTATTCTTATCAAGAAATACTAGATATTTTCATTCTATTTTATTTGTCAATTTGTCATTTACTTTTTTTTTCTTTGTAGGTTGAATATTTTATTGTATACAATATTAAAATATTTTCTTTTAACATTTTTTTTCTATATATAGATCAATGTGAAGTTAATATCTAGTTAACATAGATATTCAAAGCCCCTGATCGGGGTGTGAGATTGTTGGATATCCATCTGGGGATCATCGACATCATTGATGTCATAACTGTTCGAGATAGTAGGTGGTCTATACTACGCTGTCACACGCTTTGTCGTCTTAATGATACAAAGGGTCGTAGACCACAGTGCATCCACGACGTGAATTTTGGCAGACCATTACGATTACAAGTGGTGGGAGTAAAGGTTTATTTGAGAACATTTGTCCATCCATCGAATTGGTGTCACCGGTATCTCAGGGAGCCTAAGGAAACTGTTTGCTGGTTCGTGGCGCTTGGACTGCAGGGAGAACACTCTGTAGCAGTCTATTCTTACTTGTCATTGGCATACATAGTTTGGTATGTTTCCATACTTATCCTATACCCTGGGTTGGGGGTTTCAATTCGTGATTTGCCTCGCATTTGGTAGGGAAAATGAACAATGGTTAATTCGGAAGTTTCTATGACCAAAAGCTCTAGCTTTCTCGATCATGTTATGTCGATATCCATCTTTTTTGGCAATTTACTATCCCGTATAGACATGATTGCTGGTTTTCGAGCCTTTTTTATAATGTTGCCTCTGCATACTCAATATGGGCCTTTCCATTTCAAGCCAAAACTGCACTAAAAAATGTTGTGGAGAGTAAGGGTTCAAATTTCTGGTCAGGGTCGAGTCTACAGACTCGGGTCTCATGGGTGCACAGCAGTTGTTGTTCCTAATCAAAAGGGTCTCACACTCCGAGAGGGTTCTTTTTCTCCTCTGCATATTGGTTAGGGTGGTGGATTTATGGTGTCGTGCATACCTCTATTCTTCTACCCTCCCATTAGGGTTATGTTTAAATTTCGAGTGGCTTTCTGTATTGGTTTTGCTCCAAGTTCGCCTAAGTCGCTTCTCCCTTGGCCCTTTGCACAATGCACTGGGTCTTGGGTGTGGGAAGGTGAGAGAAGTTTGACGAATGGTGGTATGGTTCTACTCGTAATGGTGAAGACTCCTCCTCATGGTGGTGCTTCTGGTCATGGAGATGGTGGCCACAAGAATCAAGGTGGCAAGGGAAAGGAAACAACCTCAGCATTTGGAAAGACTTCGCTCGAGCGCGATAGGAAATGGATGTTGAGATCTTACAAAATATGGTCCAGGCCTATTGTGTAGGGACTCTGGCCCAAGTGAAGCATCTGATTTTGACGTGCGAGGTAGAATTAAACTTGAAATTTGAAATTGAGCCATCACCAGAGGATTGGACTGATATGATCCTTGACTATGGTTATACTCACCATCGCCTTTCTTTGTATAAACAATATATTCATCTTTTTTAGCTTATGGAATGTATTTTGGCTAAAGCAATGGCTTCCTCCCTCAACATAGTTGCAAATGTCGATTCTAATTGGGGTTTGAGAAACATTCAAAAAGAACTCCAACTAATTCAACTCCAGCTGCAGCACCAAAATGCCTAGCTTAGCCTCGTAGAATGCCATATTCCATGTTTGCCCCAATATGAATTTCTAGGTTTAAGTGCAAAAGATCCAACACTGCTGGAATTGTTAGATAACTAATTGTTGGAAGTCATGTTCGATAATTTTTGGCTTATATTTTGATCTATAAGATGAGTAGCATTTATGTTTACAATCTTATGCTTACTAGATAGTTTACACACTATAAGTCCTATAAGGCTTGGATAAACACACTTAAACTATTTATGTTTTGGATGACTTATAATGCGGTTCGGTGGCCAACACACCTAGTTTCCCACTAAGCATGTTGAGGCCAATGAACGATTTATATGACTAACATGCCTAATTATTGAAATGAATAAATGGAAAGGTACTATTAAGATTACAAAAAAAGAAACACAAACAATCAATTTTTTTTTTTTTTTTAGAAATAATTATATATATATATATATATATATATTAATTATTTATTTTTTTTTCAATTTCATATGAAATTATATTACATCATGTCAACACCTAAAATATTTTATTTTCATTTGAGACAAAGTAAAATATTTTTTTCACATTAAATTGTAATATAAACAATCATAACAGATTAAATTATTTATTTTTATAATGTTTTAATTAAAATTACTATCATATATTTTTGTTTTCTAATATATCTAACCTTTCTTTCTTATTTAAAAAATACTTTACTTTTGTTTTAAAATAAACAAATATCAATATGGACAAAATCACACACACACAAAAATGGAATATATCAACACAATAAATGTTGAAAGATTCTTGGTGTAGCAAATGATAAGTTATGGGGAAAGTTTCAAGCAAAATTTTACTATGGTGTATGAGTCTAATATTGCTGAAAACAAATTTCCATAATTTTGCTTCAATTATGACAGTTTCAGGGAAGAAATTTAGATGTAACTTAAATATATGGAAACTACCATTCCCTGATATTGATAAATTTTATATTGGAACTTTGTTCTTGGAAAATTGAAAAAGAGACTTGATAGCTGGCTCAATGAGCATTCTGGGGAAGGTTCCTTGCTATTGAATGGTGATTTTTAAAGCAACATATGGAATTGTTGTTGGGAAAGCAATAGTAATTCCAACCACCACCATTAAATGTTGCGTCTAGCTTTTTCTAGAATTCGGCGGAGCTAGATAACTTCCTGGAGAAGGCACCGAATAGATAAAGTTCTTTGCTGTGTATAAAAACCATTTTAGTAATCGAATGAAGACATGTTGTGTGTGCTTTGTGTATTCTCTACTTTGGTATCAGAGCAGGTGTGAGGTGTGAGAAGAACGAGCTCAGGTGAGCTGAGAGAAAAGGTCCAATCAAAAGAAATTTCTCTAATATACTATAATACAAATGAGAATGTAGTTAACATATTCACTAAGCCTCTTGGGAAGGCAAAATTTGAGTTTTGTAGAAGTAAGTTATGTGTTGCAGAAGATCAAAGATTATATTGTAAGCCTAGCTGAGACTTAGACCAATAGGCATGTCAATTAAGAGTATGTTTACAGTGTCTTATATATTGTATATTTTTTATATGGTTGTAATTAAGGGGGAGTGTTGGAAAAACAATAGTAATTCCAACCACCACCATTAAATGTTGCGTCTAGCTTCTTCTGGAATTCGGGATAGCTAGATAGCTTCATAGAGAAGCCACTGACTCCAAAAATTTCTTTGTTGTGTATAAAAATTGCTTCAGTAATCGAATGAAGACATGTTATGTGTGTTTTGTGTATTCTCTATTTATTTCCCTATTCATAATCTTCCCTCAATGCAATCTGCTAGCCCTCTCATCTTCCTAGATGATTTAAAATTTAAAAGAAATGGTTTCAAGATCGTATCGGACGTATTTTCATTGGCTTCCATCTTTTCCTCCTTATCAATCTGTTGGAAGTGTAGCTCTTATTTTATTGTTCCTTTATCAAACTCTTATCTATGGTCATTGGCAATGCATTTATTTATGGAAAAAGTAAAAATTATTAATCAAAATATAATAGTTAAGAGCATGTGTTTCTTTTTGAAAAATCATAAAATTCAAAAAACCAAAAAAATAGGGAGGTATAGATCACTATTCACTTATCCCCATAAAATTAATATTATTTTAATTTTTTTTTTTTTCAAAAAATCTGTAATTACTAAATATTATTATATAATTAAAACTAATTAATTAATTATAATTAACACTAAATTATAACTAATAATTTCATTTAATTATTATTACTTTCAACTTCTATTTTAACAATTATTAATTATTTTAATGAACTATAACAAAAATTAATTAATTATTATTATTATTTTAATATTCATTAAAATTATTATATTTATTTTTCATTTATTATTCAAAACTTCTTGCCAATAGTATTTGGTAATCATATCAGAGGGGTTGAAGCTCCCTTCAAGTAGGAGCTGGAGAATGCATGAAGGTTGTAGCCTTTTGGAGGTGGGTGCCTATGTACTGGTATGAATCTCCACCAATACAAGATGGTTAATTTTTTTTCTTTATATTAAAAAGAATACAAAGACAACAACAGTAGGTGGTTTTTTCTTACATTGAGTTTCCACCTTAAATCTTGTGTTCATGTGTGTTGCTTATGTGTGAAGGGTTATTTTGTTCTTACAACACATGATTACTATATATCTAATGTTTAATACAATATTGATGCATTGGTTGAAGACCAACATATGATGAATTAAATGAATCATAAGATCACTGGATGTATGGTAGTTCTGTTAAGAACAATCATGTACACACACTGGTTCCTTTCAGTAAATTTGCGTATAAAAATCGTGATATGAAATGTAAAAGGTTATGTATTTGAAAATATTGATTCACCCACCCATCAATATTTTTCCCAACAGGGGGGTGAATAAGTTTAGTGAATTCATAGACATAAAATTTTTGTTTACATTTCTTTTAACATTTATTTTAGCTATTAAATGAGAAGTACTCCTCCATACAAAAAGAAGATTTTAACACATAAAAAAAAATATATAATAGCATAAAATCAACACATAAAAACAATACATATGGACACCAGATATAAGAGGAAACCCATAAAAGGAGAAAATCACAAATTTGTTGTTGTTTTGTTGAAATGGAAATCTCCTATTTCCTCTATTACATCACCTTTTGGAGGCACCAACCTCTCTGTTATTCTACAAGATACAAGTTGCTAAGAAGATCCTCCTCTTAGTAACATAAATTTTATTCAGGCTACAACCCATAAGAGGATCCTACTTGAATAGGCTCCAATTTGTTCTTTTTGAAGCCAAAACTTGAAAGGATACTACAATCCCATGATACATAAAAATTAATGTGATGGTTTACCTGCATAATAATTCTAAATACCTCTATCTTTTTCTCCACCTCTTCTCCTCCGCAATTTGCTTCACATATTTTCTTGTAAATTTGTCTCTTTGTGCCAGATAACTCATAAAGAAGCTCTCATGAAAACTCAACCCTCCCACATACTCTCTAATATTTCATCCTTGCTAAATCACATATTTTATGAACAAAACTTGTTGGATGTTAGTACCCCACACACGAATATGGAGTGATCAACTTGTCTCTTTGCATTCCAGTGTTGTCTCTTCATTTCCAAACTATTTCAAATTTTGAATATTAAATCACATAAGTTAAATTTTTAAATATTAAAATAGCATGCATCAATAGAAGGAAACATTAATTATTACAACAACAAAACCATTTGCTTGCATTTTCTTTCATCACAACATTAACTTGCATCCTTCTGCATCACAACATCACATAATTATATCTATACTTGAAGCAAGTATACCTCTACAACATACCTTGTTTCTCTACAAGAATAACACCCATAGCATCACATCACAACATCATAACTTAATATCACAACATAAACATAATAAGCCTAGTATTAACATATACATAATAGAACTTGTGTGAACACAAGTATGCCATTAACTTCAACTTCAACTATGGATACATCAACTAACCCTTTGATGTCATATTTTGCTAACCCTTTGCCATCAATGACAACTATGCAAACAAAATTGTGATCATGGAGGAGCAACAATGGAATTGTTAAATTCCATTATTGAATTTGTTTTCTTGTGAGCTTTGAGAACTAGGGTTTGTGTCAATCCTCTAAAAAAAATCGACAATGAATTGATCTTGTTGTCTCTAGAAATGAGATCTGATCCTCTTATTGTAATGGAAAATTAGTGGAAATGATTGGGGACCCTCCACAACCATCGATGGAAACCTTACCAATTGGTAGCACTATCTCCACAGGGTCAAGGAAGGTAGTGTTGAACATTTTAAAAGCTTCTAGAGGATACAATAACATAGAGGAGTTTACTAGGGACGTTGGGCAATTGAAAGTTAAGAGCAAGGAATAGCTATCACTTGTGATGCCTATGACTAATGATGATATCGAATGTAGTGAAAATCAAATACTCCATGCTTGGTGTAACCTATGAAAAACATTGTAACATAATTCGTAAGTGAGTACCACACATCAATACTTATGTATGAAAGAGCAGGGAGAAAAATATTAAGATGAGAAGAAATATTAATATGCCATAAGCATTGGGTTGATAAAAAAAATGATTAAGATGTTCCATTTTGATAGAAATGAAATTTATTGGTAAACCAAGCTTCAATTTGGAATTTCATGGTATATTGAGCAGTTTTATCAAATGCATGAAGTGTAATGTGTAAATTCCATTGGTCATGAGTTGGTTGGTGGAATCACTAGATGGCATATGAGAGAAGCATTGAGAAGTCAAAGTAATGGCAAGTTGAGAAGATGACAACTTAAGCAACATAATAGCAACAATAAAATAGAAATATTCTATAATGGAGTCACTGTTCTTACATGTAAATGGGCACATGACTATAATTCCTCAAAAGGCATGCACACCCATAGGAAATTACTAGTGAAGTCTAGAGTTAGACCTTGGTGATGGGAAGCAATGTTGAATTATGAGATACCTTGTATATAAATTTTGAGGGGGGTAGGGCCTAGAGTTGAGTTGTGCTCACTTAGTTGGTTGGTTTGACCAGATTTGGTCAAAGAAAACCTCAAGTAAAAGTTTAAGGGGGATATTTTTAGGTAAGTGGGTCATGATGAATGAGTTAAGGTAGTTAGGTTAACAATTGGGGATTCATAGAACTGGTACTAGGGCTTATGTTATTGAGCCTATGGTATTACATGTGACAAAGTCTTTAAAAGACTTTAGAAAACCACATTGTAATGTGTCACAGTTGCAATGACGACTCACTTGGCTAGGACTTAACTATGTTTAAATTAAAGATAATAATAAATCTATTGCTTATTGAGGTTTTCATTTTCAAATTAAATCAAAATCTATATGGGTTGCTATTTTATGTTTGACTATTCTCACTATTCTTTTAATATTATTTTTGAATACTAACATGTTTATGCTATATTTTCTTTTAAAAAAAAGCGACGGAGATATGCATATTAAGCGATTGAAAAAATAAAAAATGCATAAACGTCTCGAACTATCCCTTATTAGCTGATTGAAAAAGATGTAAAATATTAGGGAAAAAAATTAAGTATCGATTTGAAACAGGGATTTTGAAATATAATAAAAAATAAATGTTGAAGTTGTAAAAAGAGAAGTGAAGGGAAAATCTCGTCATGTTATTAAAAAAAGTCATATAAAGTCATATCCCCATTATTAATTCCTATAAAAGAATAATCTACGATTGATATATCAACATTATTACGTCATATAAAAATTTATTTTGCCAAACAAGAGATTATGGATAAATTATAAGATTAAAAATGAAAAACTATGGCAATGAAAATAGGATGTCATAACTTTTAGAGTTAGGAAATTCAGTTTTCTATGTTAAATTTGAAATATCGAAATAATAAACATAAAATAATTAAAAAATAAATTATATACTTGTAACTTTCTTTTTATATAACTATATAAAACTATCCAAAAAATATGGATGAAACTTCTAAACTTCTATGTATGTCTCTCAATGGTCTAAATATAAAATATCCTTCAATATGTTTGAAGGAGTTAAGTCTTTAATGTGATTTGCAATATCTTGAGAAGAAAAGGCTCCATCACAAATGATGACTTTTGCAAATTTGTTAATAATTTCGGATCATCTAGTGGAATAGTGTCATCCATGATTTCAAGCATAAAGAAATTGCACTTTTATTTTGATCCTTTTTATTGCCACGTAATGAAAGTCAAAGCTATATCAGAATATATGATTGGTTATCGATAAAATTTAAAAATATATGTTAAACAAGATTCATAGTGAAAAATAAATAGTATATTAAATAGTATATATCTATTTCAAGTACATGTGTAGAGGGATCAAATTTTTTTACCTGCAAACTTTTTTACAGTGCAAATTATAATGTGTTATTTTCATTGTTTAAATTGTATTTTTGAATACTAAATAGAGTATATGTAGGACCAATTAAAAATTTTAACTATAAAAACTTAATTTCTTTTCTATAAATAGATATATATGAAATTGATATCGACATAAATTAGTTAACATAGATTTTCAAATAGTTTATATAAATCTCTTGTTGAAATATTCTCAAGAGTTTGAGATTTAAACATGTGATTCACACATTTTTTTACTTCTAATTACTTTACAACATACTGATTTTTTTAATTATAGCCGACATTATTTTTCTATTTATAACCAAATCTTTATTTTTTATTTTTATTTTAAAGGAGCATAAATGGATAGACAAACATATACATCCCCTCATATTGGGTTGTAGAATGAGCCTCTCAACTCAACAATTGTAATATGCTTCTTGATGAGGCGATATTAATAGCCCAGGTAATAATATGATTCATGATTAACATGTCGTGGATGGGAGTGGAGCATAGGTTTGCAGTCTTTGAAATGATCATGACATGTTACATTTGTTACGTCCATGTTGTCATGTCGCACAAACCTCATTCCTAGGTTTGGGATCACCTACCCTAGTCCTTCCATCTTAAATGCCCAAAGGTTGTAACCTTTATGATGAGGCATGACATTTTGTTTGGCATCCGATATTATCATTCAGTAGTTGATATGGAGAGGTTCTCACAAGGCGAATTGGCCATTATGTTGGGAGATCATGACGTACAGTTTTATGAGCTCATTGATGAACATATGGTCTATGGGTGGAATGTGGTTTTTAAAGAGTGTGGTAGGCCTTACACATTTTCCATTCTAGGACCTTGCACACTCTAGTAGTTACCTTCAAATTTGGGTCCTAATATGTTGACTCTCCATTATAAATGCATGGGTGTTTATGAGGGTGGTGACATTGCTACATTATTCGGGGTGGTGAAGAGGGTTTGTCCTCACCATGATGTTCTTGGTTTCTATCTATGGAATCCTCATGAATTGCAAGAGGTTTGTTTCCTTAATGTTATCACTTTATTATTACGTTTTTTTCAATTGTAACATGGCAACCTTTTGGTCTTGTACCTGCCATTTTAGGAGTTTAGGTAAGGGTCAACGTTTTTCATCTTGTTTCTTGATAATGCAAGGATTGGTCCAACCTTTGAATTGGGGGAAATTCTACCCACATCATCACCTCAAGTTTATGATACCCCAAACATTTCCTTTGGTTTCCTAGTTCTGGTTTGTGGGGTCTGGTATCCAGCTACTTTTTCCATTTGGTTTTAACATTAATAATTTTCCTTCTAGTTTCACGCCTTGATCAAGATCTTTAGTATCCCATTTAGTTTCTCTCTCTCAAGTTGGGGTTTATTCGGTGTTAGGGTTTGTAGATGTGTTGAAATTATGGGAAATACTCTTAGTTCCCACTCCTCGAAAGCCCTCACTTTCCCTAGTGTATACCTTTGTTGATGATGCCCTCTTAGTTGAGTCAATTATCTCTAACTTAAAAGTCTATATACTTTTTTCTTCCTAGGTTTTTTTCCAATTGGCTCAGTAAGTATCATTCCTTTACCTCTGCTATCATGGCTCCTTGGTAGACAATGAGCAATCATAGGGGTAGTTCAAGTGACTCTTCTTCTCATCATCGTTAATCGTTTGGGTGGAATTTGTGGTGACCTAGTTTGAATCAGTTCCTCTGGAAATTAGGAAGGAAATTCTTCTGCTCGAGTCGAAGGAGTTTGATGATAGGCAATATTTTTCTAATTTAGAGGTTGGAGGAATTTGCCTCAAATGGATATCTGACCTCAGGAGATTAAAAAAGAAATAAATTTCATTTCCTTCATTCACTCATAGTGCATCGACACATGGAAACCCTACTTCACATGGTCATTCAAGATAAATAGGTATATAGTTATAAATTATTTACAAGACACAAGGATATCTCGTAGATTCTCTAGAACATCTGCTTTTCCTTGATTGAAATTGTGTCCATTTTAACAAGGGTGGATATATTTGTTCTTTGTGACTTGGACACTAAGTCAGAGGAGTTGAATGATGCCCCTGCAGTCATAACACTCCCCCAAACATTGCTTATCCTCCTGATGTTACTTCTCCACATGAAAACTCCTCTCGCCTCTCTCTAATAATTATGTCCTACTAATCCAGCCTCGACGATCCACGCACTATTCTCTGTAGGTGGTCGTGGGTATGGAACGTGTGGAAACAATTTGTTATTCGCTCCTCAATGGTCAACATGTTAATGCTTTTACCATTCTATGCGCCTTGTTTTTTCTTTCAACGAGATGACATGGGATGATCTTGCACTTCTTTCCATTCGCTAACGAAAATAATCACTTGTCAGCTCTAGAGTGTATGTTTTTTGTCATGCTCTTTAGCTTTTTCTAAAGTTTTATGGCAACAGTGGACAAATCTAGTAGACATAGTTTGGTCCCTTTGGTTCTGTGTCTTTGATAACTTTTCTATCCAAGTTTAGAATTGATAGTAATGGTGGTATTTTGAATGCACTTAGTTGAAGCAATGGCATCCTAGGGTAGACTCTTTAGAGTATGGAATATGTAATGTTTTCATGTAATACCTTATTATATTAATGGAAATCACTTGCAAAAACTTAAAAAAAATAACAAGTGTAATATGCAACATTGCTACTTAGTACTTTCCTTTTATACCAAAAACAAGAAAAAAAATTAATGATTTT
>APFE030907857.1:23930-33936 GCA_000404065.3 Pinus taeda | reverse complement strand
GCAAAGGAATGCAAGAGAAGATTGTGGACACCAAACCAAAAGAAGAAAACATCATCACTGTTGAAGATATGGAGGAAAAAGGAAGTACAGCCAGAAAGATGTGGCATAGCAGAGTACATAGACATGACAGATTCAGAGGTAGCTGGAAGTGTGGAACATCAGTGTTCCAAATATCATACGCGGGTTTCATGAAGGCAAGTCGCGTATATATGCGAGTTATATGCTGCAAAGTCGCGTATATGATGTTCTAAAAGAAAGCAGTAGTACAGAAGTCAGAAATGGTTCATTCATGATATGAAATGGTTGGCACTGGCTCAGGGGGAGCATATACTTCAAATAATGCATTGTTGGCATTATGATTAGAAGTTGTTGATAAAGCTTATGTAGCTAAATGATACATCTTGTTGTTTGATCAAAAGAATGGATTGCATGTTACAGATTTGGATGCTAAATGCTTATAATGAAGGTCATATGGTAGCTGCTGATAATTATCATGGTCTTGTGTAGGTCCTTGATCTTTGTGAGTCATATGATGTATTTTGTTACCCCAATATGCATGGGATGGATGATGTAATGCGTCATGGTATATCCCCATTTGGTTGGGCGGATGAGTCAATATTTGTATATCCTCACTTGGTTGAGAGATGAATGTATGTATGAGTCTTTGGTGATAGGAAGGTCATTTAAAATAGAGTCATGTTCTTCTTGTAGAACATATTTTTGCAGATCTTGCCTAGAGTCAGGGGGAGCATGGATAGATTGGTACACATTGGCATATACAAAGGGGGAGCTTAATCAGAAACTTCAGCATGTACTCAGGGGGAGTATGGACAGCAGAAGGTATACCAAAGAAGAGAATATCTTGGTCCGCCCTTTTCCCTTCATGTCAAAGGGGGAGAGTGACTTGGTATGGTGGTTGCCATTAAGTCCAAAGGGGGAGATTGTTGGCATTATGATACAGGTGTTGTCCTTGATGGCAACTCACTCAGAGGTATGATACAGGTGATGGCAACTTAATCAGATGGCAGATCTAGTGCAGTAGATCAAAAGAGAGATATACGCAGGTTGAACGTGATGAAAGTGCGTATATACGCGGGTAATCAGAGCAAAAGGCGTGTATACGTACGCATGCAGGTTCACAGAAGGAAAGGCGCGTACCTGTCGGAAAACTAAGTTTTGGTCCGTGGTATTTGGTCCATGGTATTTGGTCCGAAGTAACGACCCCAGGTATTGGGTCCAAGGTATTTTTTCGACATGGTATTGAAAGAAGCCTAAACCTATAGAAGGAGAAGATCATTAGGCCAAGAGGTGGGTGCAAGACTGAGCAAGTGATGAACATCTGATAAAGTGTGAGATCTAGATGCTGGTTATGGGTTGGTGATGCCTTGCTTGATTTGAACCAAGGAGGCAATCATGTGAAGGATGATGAATAATGGATTGGGATCTTAAGGCTTGGAATGATTATCTTTATATGATTTGAGTATGGATAGACTAGATCTATTGACGCATGTTTATTGTATGAATGTTATGATCTGGGTATGTTCTGATGTCTGAAATAGCTGCAAAGTTATGAGGTAGAATTTGCAGATCTGTACGCGGGTTGTCTTTGGTAAAAGCGCGTATACACACAGGTTGGGTTCGTCTAAGTAGCGTATATAGTATGAAATATGATATTTGAAGTTGCTATTGGATCTGGTTGTTGTTGCAAAGTTATGTAGTCTGTGACTGTGTTGTTGACAGGGTTTCAGTATTGGGTGTTTCAGAGATTGATGATGCAGGTTGTTTTGCAATGGTGATTGTTTTATGGATCCAGTATGAAAATGTATGAAACGTGGTCCCTGAACGATTGTAGGCCGGAACCTATGTACTGGTAAAGATATTGACTAGTACAAGAGCCAGGGGGTTGTAGCTCCCTTCCAGGAGCATCTAGAAAACGAGTGAAGGTTGGAGCCTTCAGTAGGCCGGCACCTACGTACTAGTAAATGGAATGGCTAGTACAAGAGCTTAGAAGGTGGTAGCCTTTTGCAGGTAGAAGCCTGCGTACTAGTAAAGGACTACACCAATACATTGTAAAAGAAGTTTCTTATTAAAGAAAGAAAGAGACGAATTGCAGCAGGTGGTTTTCACCCACATTGGGTTTCCACCTTATATCATGGTGTTCATGTGTGATGATATGTATTGTTTTACTACACCTGTTTACTATTAATGTGGTTAATAATGTTCTGATGCATTTACTGAATATAAGATAACTGAATCATAAGATTACTGCATATACGCTTGTTGCATTTAACACAGTCACATATATACGCGTATATCCTTAATCTAAGTCGCGTATATGAATCTGAGTGTGAAAATGAAAAAGTATCTTATTTGATAATACTGGTTCACCCCCCCCCTCTCAGTATTATTTCCAACACTATTATGATACGCAAAACAATTATATATAACAATATTTCGTTGGATCACCATCGATCGTACAGTGATCGATGGTCAACCAACACACTTACCACATAGGACTTCAAGCCATTAAAGCATATATACGCAGATACACGAAAATCCACAAAACACACAATCTATTCATATACAAAATATTGAATATAGGCTAAGGCATTTCAGCCTTAGAAACAAGTTCTCCTTCGTCTACATTGTATCCCACACTATGGTTACACAAACTCTATCTATTGCTCTTTGTCTATATTGAACATGTAGGTTCATCATTTATAGAACACATTGGATTGGATCACTGAAAGGATCAGATCAAATCCTCTCCATGAATCACTAAATTGTCCCTAATTCTCTCTACATGCATACATATGTGGCAGATTACATTTAATAAGTCTTCGAGAAACTTTATCCATTCCATCATTCTGTTTTAAACATATTTGTCCCATGTTTTGCTTTGATGGTCCACATCGTCTTCCTTGCTCCACTTTGGATTCCTCCTTTAATTATGAGTGCACGGATGCTTCTGCATTAGAAGCCCATCCCACTCAAATCCCCGCTCTGAAATTTCAAAACCGTTAAACAAAAAAAGCCCCTTTGCCATTCAATTTGGGAGCAGAGGTAGCTAAGCTAAAGATTTTGATCCCTTTAATAGAACTAATCAAGAATGAAAACTACATGACATAGATAAACCAGACTCTAAACAGTGTTGAAAATGAGGATTTCATTAACCTGTTTGATGACCAACCAGAACTCATATTTGGTTCCGATGTTAATGGAAAACCACTAGAAGGAGGAATACCACCTTTCTACATTAGCCTTAGAATCCACGACAAAATTCTTCACAATGCAATGTTGGATTTGTTGACAATAATACTGAGAGGGGGGGTGAATCAGTATTATCTAATTCTTTTACCGAATCTTTCTTATTTATATTTTGAATTATTTTTGCATACCAATACCATAAATAATGAGCATGAACAAGAAAATCAGACAGTCACATCAAAGAACACCAGATATAAGGTGGAAACCCAATGTGGGTGAAAACCACCTGCTGCAATATGTCTCTATCTTCTTTTCAAATTAGAAACTCCTTTTACAATGGTCTTGTACTGGTGCAGTCCTTTACCAGTACGCAGGCTGCAACCTGCTGAGAGCTACAACTCTCTCTCGTTTTTCAGTCTCTCCTGAAAGGGAGCTACAACCCCCTACTTCTTTTCAAGGACCACTTTTCATAAATTTTCAAACTGGATCCATATAGATCAAATGATCATCAAGTACATGTAAATTATACAGTCAGCTGTAATAACCAGATCAACAATAACAGAACAGAACCCAGAACATCTTTCCAACAGAAAAATTCAACCAACAGAAGATCAGATACGCGGTTTTCCTTTTACTGGCCTGCGTTGCTACGCAGTTCACATTCTACTTCTCTGCGTATACCCGCAGATCTCCTTCTTCTGGACTGCGTGGCCACGCACTGCTCCTTTTACTGAACTGCGTACAGTACGCACCCAAAAACAGTATCGCGCCGCGTACTTCTCAGAAAGTAGGCACCCAGAAGAATAATCGCGCCGCGTGCTGCTACAGAAAGCACGCACCTGAACCACTGTTGCCTTGCGTACCTACGCACTGAGCCTTCGCCGCTTCTGCGTACCCACGCACAGAACCTTCGGCGCCTCCGCGTACCCATGCACTGAAACTTCGGTGCCTCTGCGTACCCACGCACTGAACCTTCGGCGCCTCTGCGTACCTTGGACTAGGGCTGAAATAACCTCAGATGCTCAGATCTGAACTTGTGCTCAAGAGATCACCCTTCGCCAATTCGCTTCTGACTTCTCCTTTATAAATCAATCTTTTAAGAACCGAGAACCCAATAGATCAGATCTTAAGATATTCAAAGACACCAAAGATGCTCAAGCCAAATGATCTCCTTTGCTTTATATAGGCTAGCTCTTCCTCAAATCAAGGATCATGGGGCTCAATAATAATAATAAAATAATCAATACCGCGGGCAAAAACCATGATAACCCAATACTGTTGGCTAAATACCACTGAGAAACCCCACGGGTGGGCGCTTAACTGCCTTGGAATGTGTGCACTGGGGTACGCACCTCATGAATGGGTGACCCGCGTATTTGGACGCGGTCCCTGCACGGTATAGCTGCGGGTACGCACCTCCTGAACTGTTCTCCTGCGTACTTCTTTATTTTTCATCAAAAATGAGAGCCATACCATGGGTGTTTCCATCAAGTACAACATTTGAAACATATAATCATACCAGATCCATAATGCCAACAGGATTCTGGGGCCTCCCACAACTTAATGCCAAAATCATTATTGGCGAAATTAAACCTAGACATTACAAGGCCTTACAAGGACTTATTTTCATTTGACTCAAGTCATGTAAAGTGTCTAGGATTGATTAAATACCTATGTGTTACCCTAGTTCAATATCCTGCCAAAAGCATCCTTATGGATATTGTGGTTGTTGACATCCCACCGAAGTATGGCATGCAGTTATCTAGATCATGGGGAGCCAAACTTCAGGGATCTTTACAACTTGATATGTCATATGCAAAAATTTCTATTTTTGTACAACCCAAGAGGCTGTACAAAGAAACCTTAATGAAATACATGGTAAGTAGCCAGGATGGGCCTTAAAACTTTCCTATCTACTCCGTACATTCAAACATTGATTCCTTCATCCTGTATAATGCTAATCGAACACAAGAAACTATTTTAGACAGTATTGACATAGAACCAAAAGAAATTTTAGTTTCAAAATAAGAAGAAATTGTCCAAACTTTAGAACTTTCCAATAAACAAGGCGGCCAAATTGCACTAAATGAGGAAATGTTTGTTGTACTAGATTATGAAAATTATGAACATGAGATATTATGGAATCTTGAATTTGATGGATCCGTAAATAAGTTTGGAGCAAGAGCAGGAGTTTGGATATACAATATGGAGAATAATCACTCAGAAGGCCATGCATACAGACTAAATTTTAAATGCACTAACAATATGGCCAAGTATGGAGAACTAATTTTAGGTCTTAAATTAGCTAGGAATCTAGGAGCTAAAAGAGTTTCTGTCATGGGAGACTCTAAACTAGTGATAAAGCAGATTGATGTTGTATATATGACCAAAGACCCTAGATTAAGTTGTTATAGAGGAACCATTGTAGAAATACTAAACACTTTCTTAGAAACCAAGCTTGTTGTAATTCCTAGAAAACATAATATGCAGGCTCATAGTTTAGCAATGTTTTCCAGTACTTGGAAGTTACCCTTCCAACCTAACCATTAGTACACTTCTGAAGTTAGGCACAAACCTGCAATTCCAGATAATTTTAAGAACTAGCAAGCAATTTCCTCAGGTTATACAGCTTTTTCCGCATGAATAGTTTATTCACTAGAGACTTAGATTGATACAAAGTCCCTAACTTATCCCACAGAACCTTTGCCGTAGCTTCCCCTGATACATTCAACAATACCGAATCTGAGACACACAATCGTATTGTGCTCTTTGCCTTCCGATCCAACTTCTTCCATTCTTCATTGGTCACTCCCATTGTTTTAGTACCCAGATCTACTGTGATCCACTAATATTTATCCACCAACAGATCCTCCATCTTGAGTTTCCACAACTCAAAGCTCTGGCCATTAAACTTTCAATCTCTATCTTTCCGCTGCTCACCATCTTCTTTCACCACCAGAATCGATCTCGCAGATCTCCCACTGAACAGGGTCTACCACAGGCCCGAGCGAAACCCGTCAGCAACAAAGCCGCCCCCTTGAAGCCAAAACAACTCTAATACCAAATGTAGGTTTTAACCCTGTACAGAAGTTACTTTCATACGAATTATAAAACAAAGAAAATAAACAATGCGAGGGCATAACACATAAAACACATATGCACAGAGATTTTCCCTTGGATCCCAAAACCGGGACTACCAGCTTGATTTTTCAATATATTCCTTTCAATGTTACAATACATATTTATACATGCCGAAGCATCCAATACCTGGACTGAAACCATAGGTGGTTCGGCCAAACCTAATATAGGGTCCAAAAAAAAATGCCCCGGGCGCTGTCCGGACCCGCAGAGGGGGGTACTGTCCCCTCAAACCCTGGACAGGGGGGCTGCCCCCCCCCCCCCCGCTGCGCAATCGGCGCAATGAAGGGGGGGCTCTGCCCCCCTTTAACACAACCCAACATGCAAAAGGTCAAAAAATGAAAATATATGAAGCCCAAAATACCAAAAGGGACCATGAAACTGTGCAAGTCAAAATGCCACTACTATTCACTTTTATGCATAATAATGATTGTGTGCAGCTTGTTACTCATGCCACAATCCATGATAGTCAAAATGTTTAAACTTGGCTATTTCATGCTTTGAATTTTATGTTTATAGATAGTGAGTAAATCTGACCAAACAGTGTAATCTTGGCAGATCATTAGATAGGTAGAGTGAGTAAAAAGAGCTCATCAACTTAATATGAGCCCTTGGATGATATAAATTTAGAATTAGATAGTTTATTTTGTAAAGAAAAGAAAAAGATTGACAAGGATTTTCTAGTCTAAATGCACCCAAATAAAGCGAACAAAAAATGGTAGGATGAGTAAGTGGGTAAGTAGTAGATATGTTGCAGAGATATCATGACTTTATACAATTGCACTTATGTCATTATCTTAAATCCACCTTTTAAATATGCATAAGTGGTAAACAAAGGAAAGACAATGGTTCACAATTTTTTTTAGTTAACATCCCCATCATTCATTTTAACCCCTATGACACTCATTAATTTCCCTTTCATAATAAAAATACTAATGCCTATAGTTCTTTAAGTCAAAAAGGCTCAGAGCATTTCTCTAACTTCTAGTGGGATAGGACCCTCGGCTTGATGACTTAAAAAGGAAAGGTGTTAAATTTCCTTGCAATTCATTCATTCCCCTCATAGAACCCCTTTTCCTAAGGTTAAATTCTTTTTGCCTGGGAAAACCCAATGATAAACATATTTCATGCAAAAAACCCACCAAATCACATTTATCCTAAGTACTAAATGTATTTAACTCCATTAGCCCATATATATAAATCCTTTATATAAAATAACCCCACCCCTTTTGTTATAAACTATATGACTACCCATATCCCAAAAACATATTAAAATCTCGCTCTCATTCCTTAATCACGTTTTAAGGTGCCCCTGATGAGATTAAGTGTTAATTTAAATCTGATACTGTTGGTGATTAGACCCATGGGCCCCCAAAAACTTTATGTGTAAATCACCTTGCAACTCCATCTCTCGACCACCGTGGATCACCACTCCTCCTCATCCAATGGCCCATGATCATATCGGCCATGCCTGATGTCCATCCTTTACCCACTCGATAAGGTGGTTTTCCTCCCAATGCTTGTTGCTACATGTCAAATGATGAATGGAATCAGGAAACCTCTCCCAAAAACCACTTCCCTCTCAAATCAGTGTGATACCCCCATTAAACCACCTTCCCGTATAACAGAAAAAACTACCCACTATTCATCAATTAATGAACCCACCAAAATCAATAATTTTCCTATATAAGCCCAATTACCCCACCTTCACTCTTTTCGCGCATTTGCCATCTGAGAACTCAGAAAGCCGTTGTGACCCCTGCAAACAACAAATTTTCTCACATACCTCCGCCATTGCTCCAAAGATGTTGCAGACAGCCCAGCTCGTTCATTAGTCCATACCAGAACTGTACGGACCTCTACAGCCTCCATCAACCACCATTTACAGCCAATTTCATCCAATTCTAGGTATTTAACCATGGAAAACCAACCCCATTATCAAATTCCAAGTAAATTCACCCTCATAACATTGTTAATTAAGTAAAAAAATCAAATTTACTTTGATTTTTACACTCTGAGCCATAACCATCTACAAAACTGTCGTTGCCATAAAAAATTTGAATTACCCCCCACACTCAAAACCACAAGAACTGAGTATGGCTACCCCAATTGCAATGAATATAAGGCCCATCTCTACACCTCACTTAAACCTGGACCACCTTCCTTTAGCTGATAAAGATTTCCAAATAAAAGATAGCACTGCCATAGAGCCCCTGCTCAAAGTACATTGTAAAAGTAGGGATAGATACCTCAACCATGCTAATGAGATTGGCCTTTGGGAGTCAAATTTTCCCAAATACCAGTTCCCCCAAGTCCACATTTTCCCAGATATTGTCCACTACTATCATGCCAATTACATCCCTAGTTAGAGAGCAGTCATGTCCCCAAACCAAACCACACTTTTCACCATCACTGTTGAGTCCATAAACGAAATGGTGCAACTCCAACCAGGCCCAAACCTAACTCCCCTCTCAATTGGAGACCTGTTGGACCAGTACCCCAAGCTTAGCCCTATAAAATTGGCCCAGTTATTCCAAACTTTCTTCAGGGAGGAAAAGCACATCCCTTAAGACTTCCCTCCTTATGTAGCTACTATTTTTTCCCCATCGGGCTAGAACATTGTAGCGATGATATCATGTGTTTTGGGGTACACCACTAGTGAATACATTGATGATTTAATCCTTTCCTTCATGTTTATCTACACTCCAGGACAACCTCCTGCTTTCATTTATGACTATGCCCAATTTATAGTGGATAGGATGCATGAACAATTTCTTAGAATGAGCAATGAAAGAGTTTTCAAGTATTCCTTAGTCTTATACCATATGTTCTTGTATTATCAACCTGGTAGGTTCCCATTCACCCTTCAAAATCTTTACACCAAGGGTCATCCCAGATCAGTCATTTTTTGGACCCCATTGATCCACTGATATCAGTATCTATACTCTTATTTTCATTTCATTGATTTATTTGTACACCCAGTCATGGGAATGTTGACTGGAAACCCTCTTCCTAGAATTAGTGCAGAAATAAAGAAATTCCTCCAACTTTCCAAGTAGACTAAAGTGGGTGATTGGTAGTTGTACCAAAACCACACCGAAATTAGAATCTACGGTTGCATGCTGGCACCATACAAGCTACCAAGATACCTCCCAATGAGGTTGTTTGCATTAGAATACTATAGACAAATCATCAATGTAGATGAAGTAAAATTCATTAATGCCAAGAAGAAGGCCAATTTCAAAATAAAAGACCAACTAGGCCCCTTCATATGCAACTCTAGGGAGGCAGGCAAAGAAGAAGATTTTATATTGTAGAACATGAAGTTCTAAAGAAGTTTCGTTTGGAGATATGACCCTTTGGAATTCATCACAAAGAAGAGACAAAAGGTCAAGCTAGGACATTTCATTCACCATCCCATACCAGAAATAGAAACCTATGCCAACCAAATAGAATGGGTGGAAGGTACCCTAGTGGACCAAGACAGCACCAGGGTAGACATATAGAATACTCTCATTGATCTAGAAAGACAACTTGATGAAGGTTCTTGTAGGTTTTAACCCCGTACAGAAATTACCTGCATACGAATTCTAAATCACAAGAAAATAAAAAATGCGAGAGCATAACCCATAAAACACATATACACAGAGATTTCCCACTG
>APFE030907857.1:0-18384 GCA_000404065.3 Pinus taeda | reverse complement strand
CTCCCACTTCTTGTTTTCTTTCTATAGGGGGCCACAAGAGAGCTTATTCATTTATCTAGCCTTGCAACACCCATTGTTGCTCTACACCAAGAGAACTTCTCAGAGCTGACAGATTTTTTCAATGTATCTGTAGTATTCTTCAAAGTGTCCACCTTTACCAGCAACACCTTTTTGTCTTCTATCATACCCCTCACAAAGTGATACTGAACATCAATGTGATTTGTCTTTGAATGATATGTAGGGTTCTTTGCCAAGAAAATTGCATTTTGGCTGTCACAATCTATCCTTATAGCTTCCTTTACTAACCCCATACTTGAACACAATCTCTGCAACCAAACTACTTCCACGGTTGCATGAGTGGCTGCCATGTATTCTGCCTTTGTAGTTGATAATGCCACTACAGATTGTTTTTACTCTTCCAACTGATTGCACCTCCAAATAGGTTAAATACATACCCACTTGTAGATCTTCTCTGATCCAGATCTCCAGCCTAGTCTCCATCAACAAAGCCATGAATATCCACCATTCTGTCCAATCATGGTCTTCCTTGGTAGCACAGACCATAATCACTAGTGCCACGCAAATACCTGAAAACCCGCTTCACTGTTGTCCAATGCTCCTTTCTTGGTTTTGACATAAACCTGCTCAATACTCCCACTACATGTGCAATGTCTGGTCTAGTACATACCATTGCATACATCACGCTACCGACTGCACTTTCATATGGAACACGAGCCATGTCCCCTTCCTCTTCTTGTGTCTTGGGACACTGTTCAGTAGATAACCTCACACCTACAGGAATAGGAACCTCCACTAGTTTACTATCCTGCATATTAAACCTCTGCAATATTGTCTCTACATACTTCCTCTGGTTTAACCAAAGCTTCCTCTTTGCACAATCTCTTTTAATTTCCATGCCCAAAATATAGTTTGCAGCACCAAGATCTTTCGTGTCGAATTTAGAGGACAATTGGGTCTTCAAATCCTAGATAACTTCTTTGTCATTTCCAACCAGCAACATATCATCCACATACAAGACCAGATAAATAACACGGTCACCAATTAATTTAAATACACACAGTGATCTGCTTTGCTTTTGGTGAAGCCAAGTCCCCGTATAAATGTATCAAATTTGGGATACCACATCCTTGGTGACTGTTTTAACCCATAGAGAGACTTCTTTAACTTGCATACCAGTTCTTTCTTACCCTTCACCACAAAGCCTTCAGATTTCTTCATGTAGATCTCCTCTTCCAAATCCCTATGAAGAAATGTTCTCTTCATATCCATCTGTTCTACCTCAAAATCAAAAGAAGTAGCAACAGATAAAAGTAATCTAATAGAAGTTACCTTGGCAACAGGAGAAAAAATATCACCAAAATCAATTCCCGACACCTGGGAATAAAATTTTTCTACCAAGAAAGCTTTGTATTTCTTCACTTTTCCTTCTGCATATATCTTCTTTTTGAACACCCATTTGCTGCCAATGGGTTTCCTTCTAGCTAGCAACTCCACTAGATCCCAAACCTCATTTTTGTGGAAAGATGTCATTTCATCAACCATGGCCTCTTTCTAGAGTTTTCCATCCTCTGAATCCAATGCTTCCTTCAGAGTTTTGGGATCATCATCACTAATAGGCAAAGAAAAATTTGAACAGGAAGCAGATGGACTATACCTTTCTGGCTCCCTTCTTTCTCAAACTGATCTTCTCACACCCGGAGTTTGTGGCTCTTCATCTTCTGATTCCTCCTCTACTGTAGAGTTTGATTCTTCCTCCTTTAGCTCAAACTCTATCTTCTTAGGTTCCTTTGGTTGGACTTCATGTTTAATAACATCTTTCACCTCTCTGAACACCACATCGCGGCTGTACACAACCTTCCGTGTGACTGGGTTCCAAAGTTTATAACCCTTTAAACCATCCTTATACCCAATAAGATGCACTTTTCTTACTATCCAACTTGGTTCGTTTCTCCTTTGGAACATGTACATATGAATCATATCCAAATACCCTCAGATATGAAAGAGAGGGTTTCTTACCAGACCATACCTCTTGTGGAGTCTTATCCTCCAATGCTAATGAAGGTGACCTGTTGACCAGGTAACATGCAGTATGCTTCGCCTCTGCCGAGAATTCCTGTCTTAACCCGGCACCACTAAGCATGCTTCTTTCCCTTTCCATCAATGTCTTATTCATTCTTTCTACAAGTCCATTTTTTTGCGTTGTATATGGAGTATTCTTCTGTCATCTATACCACACTTCTTACATAATTCTTCAAATTCCTTGTGGCAAAACTCTCCACCATTATCTATCCTCAACACCTTTATCTTCTTCTCTGTCTGATTTTCCACAAGAGCCTTAAATTCTTTAAACCTGTCAAAGGCTTCATATTTCTTCTTAAGGAAATATATCCATGTATTTCTTGAGAATTCATCTATAAATGATACATAGTACACAGAATTACCCAGTGATGGAACCTTCATAGGTCCAAACACATCACTGTGCACAATTTCTAATACTTTCACCCTCTTACTACAAAAGGGGAAACTCACTCGATTTTACTTCCCATATACGCAATTTTCAAAAAATTCAAAATCCAAAGAGCTTTTACTCATACCTTCTACCATACTGTTACCATGAAGTATTCGAAGGCCCTTCTCTCCAATATGTATAAGCCTTTGATGCCACAACATGGTCTTCTCTCAAGAGACCACTAGATTTTCTATTGCACTTTTAGAAACCACAGAACTATTGCACCCATCAATAATAGTGCTACCTTGCAGCTTGTACAGAGTTCTAATTCGAACTCCTCGCATCAATACCAATGCTCCCCAAACTATTTTGTAGGTATCCTTCTTGAACATTGTTTTTACACCTGCATCATCCAACTTGCTTACAGAAATCAGATTTCTGGCCAATGCAGGAATATGCAGAACACCAGGAAGTGTTCTAACCCTTCCACCTTGCAACTTCAACTTTACTTTTCTGCAACCATTGATTCTAGCCTTCTTATCATCCCCTAAGAAGACATCCCCACCATCGTATTTCTCATAATCGCCGAACCACTCTCTATGGAGAGTGAAGTGAAAGGATGCACTTGAGTCAATCAACCATGCCTCATGATCTACATGTGTACTTGAAGAAGCCAAGTATGCATCCCCACCTTCATCTGAGGTGGTTTTCACCTCTGGAGAAGGAGCATCATCAGATCCCTTTCCATTGTTAGGAGCTTTAGATTTATAGTCCCTTTTGTAGTGCCCTTCCTTTCCGCATTTCCAGCATACCACCTTTACAGTTTTTCCTGGAGATTTAGATCTCCCTCTAGATTTATATCTCCCACTCGATGACTTATTTTTGTTTCTACTCTGGGACCGTCCTTGTATAGACAAGGTATCCATTATGGCTCTCCGTATTCTTCTGTCTCATCTCCTCCGTCAGCAGGGCTGAGACTATTTCATCAAACTGCAAGGCAGTTGCATTGCTACCTATTGTAATAACCAGACTATGCCAAGAATCCAGTAGAGAACACAACAAATTGATGCACTTATCTTCATTTAAAATTTTAATATCAATAGATGCTTACTAATATACCACAGTGTTAAATGTGTTCAGATGCTATATCACGGAGTCTCCATCTTTCATCCTCGGGTTATACATATTTTTCCACAGGAAAATTTATTCACTAGAGACTTAGATTTGTATAAAGTCCCTAAATTGTCCCACAAAGCCTTCTCCATAGCTTCCTCTGATACATTCAGCAATACTGAATCTGAGACACACAATCATATTGTGCTCTTTTCCTTTTGATCCAACTTCTTCCATTCTTAATCGGACACTCCCGTTGGTTTAGTACTCGGATCTACCACGATCCACTGATCTTTATCCACCAACAGATCCTCCATCTTGAGTTTCCACAACTCAAAACTCTAACCATTAAATTTTTTGATCTCTATCTTTCCACTGTTGCCATCTTCTTTCACCACCAGGATCGATCTCACAGATCTCCCACTCAACAGGGTCTAACACAGGCCCGAGCAAAACTGCTTAGCAATAAAGGCATCCCCTTGAAGCAAAACTGCTCTGATACCAAATTTAGGTTTTAACCTCGTATAGAAATTACCTACATACAAATTCTAAAACACAAAAAATAAACAATGCAAGAGCATAACACATAAAACACATATACACAGAGATTTTCCCCTGGATCCCAAAACCGAGACTACTAGCTTGATTTTTCATTATGTTCCTTTCAATGTTACAATACTGTTTATACATGCCGAATCATCCAATACCATGTACCAAAATCCATTGCGTCCAAAACCATGGACCAAAAACCATCGCATCCAAAAGCATGTGTGAAAATCATGCACAAAACCATAGGTGGGTCCACCCAACCTAACATAGGGTCCAAAACCAAAACGGGTGCCCCTCAAATCCCTTGTGACCTCCCCCCCTCTAACCCCAGTTAACTACGTGGGCTAGTTGTGGAAAGAATATAACACAACTCAACACTTTGAAGTGTTGGCAAGCGATATTCATCCCATAGACTAGATTGAACTACACAAATAGGCTGGAGAAATGAAATACTCCACCCTGACAGGTAAATCCATAGCTGCTCATCAGCTACAAAATTCTTTAAACAACATTTCAACACAATTTCAGTTAAAGAAGGCCTCCTCACAGGCCAAGGATACCAAGATCAAGTCCTTAGAGGACTTAGTGATTGAATTGGGACACGATGGCAAGGATATAATAGCCACAGAGAATCTTATTAAAAATAAGAACGATGATATAGCTCCATTGAACAAACAACTAAAAATACCTCAGCTGCAGCATCCACAAACATTGGAAGTCCTAGAAGCCCAGCAGGGGCATGAATAAGTCATGGACTTAGTCTTAAAGCTGAATGATCAATTAAAGAAGACAGAAAAGGAGTTGGAAGCTTTAATTCAACTAAAGAAAAGTGACATGGCCACAACATCCAAATATGTTATCCCTGCAGTATCCACAACAGTCCCTTCTACATTGGCAGCTTCATTGGCACCTATAGTTCCACCTGCCACAACATTGCCAGTAACAACAGAATCTACAACAACAGCAAGTGCATCAAGAGAGAAAGTAGCAGAATTAGTCAAAGCCATGGAAGGGATGTCTATCTAGGCCACATAAATGAATAGATTAAGAGAAAATGTGGAAAGTTTGGAAACAAACTGCAAACTTTCCCAACTTAAACAAAAGGAAGAAGCACGGAAATCCCAAAGAATGACTGAAAAAGTTAAAATCGTAGAGAAAGACTTGACACTAGAGAAACCCCTGGGGAAATACAAGGAAATATTGTGGGCCAACATCATTGACTCTGTGGATATTTGGCCCTCAATTCAAGTTATTTTTTAGCAGACTGAGTTAGTAAAGATAGCTACAGAAGCTATCCAAAAGTTCAAAGAAGAATTAGGAGACGTGCCTGAGGATTCCAATAGAATCATCCAATTCCTCAATGGAAAAAATAGGTATGAGCTCCAGGAACTGAATATAGAAGATAGAACAGAGACCATTTTGGAAATAAGGAAGGTTCTTTCTAAAAGGAACCTTATGCTTAACTTAGAAGAGAAGTGCCACAACATGCAGATAGCCATTGATAGGTTCATGGCTAAATTCTAATTTTTGAGGGAGAAAGGTCTGCCTAGCCCATTAGTTATCAATGATAAACTTGTGACACAATTGGACTATGATAACAAAATCAGGCAATTGGCTAATGAACAAGCAAGCACTTCATCCATAAAAGCCCTGACAATAGGACACATGTACAACACATCTGAGGACTTGTTTTTCCTTGAGAATGAGATAAAACATTAATTCCTCACCAAGCCCAATTTTGCCAAGTATACTGAAGCTGACAAGATCTATAGAAGAATGATGAATGTAAAGTTACGTGATCTAGAATGGTGGGGGACAATGACTGATTTACTGTGATAAATTTACAGCAAAAAAGTTACTGCACAGTAAAAGTGAAAGAAGCTAGGTAAACAGATGAGAAAAGGGCAGTATGGTCAAAGAGTATCAGGTGAAAGATAAAAATTAAAGAAGATTCTAGTGTGAAAGAGCACAAGTACAAACCAGCATAAAGGGCTACAAACTCAACCATAAAAGTCAGCAATACTAAATAAAACGAGACAACATGAAACAGTTCATTAGCTGACTCTATCTCTTGCTAGAAGATATTTGTATTTCCTAGAAGAAATCTCAAGTTGGTTTTGACATATTTTGTAATAATTTTTTGTATAAATACTTCACAATTCGAAGTATGTAGGGTGGATTACAAAACATTTCTATAGACTTCTTGTTCTTAAGTCTGAAATTCTATTGTATCAATGACTGGACCAGCTAGCTAGATCAAGGAATAAAGATAAGATATTTCACTGGATTCTTGTGTAAAGCGAAGTTCAAATAAGTATTTCTCACGTTCAATGTTATTTTTCTTTAAGTTTTTCCACAGTCTTACTTGTATCTCTAAAAATATGAATGCTATAACATGGAATGATATCTAAGAAATTGCTTAGCTGCACTTTATCTTGACTGTTACTCATATTGAATGTTTTCTTCACAAATATAAGTTAAGGAATTCTTGGTTGCTCCTTAGTTTAGGTAGTTCCTTGTGATCTATAGCAAAGGATTCTTAATTTCCCTTTATTAATGATTATCCTTTGTTCTTCATTTTAACCCCGGACTAAGAATTCTTAAGTTCTCTCTCACCCTGGTTAAGACCATATCCCCCATTTGACATAAAGATTTGCAATTTACCTTGCTAGTCCGCCTTGTGAACATTCCCTTTAATGAATTGATCCAATTCTACTATCGATTTATTGACTCCATAGGCCAATGGCTTAAAGACCTTGCTCTATCCATCTGTTCCAAGAATTCCACCATCCAACCTTCAATTCAAAACAAAAACCCAATGAACATTAGGAACTAGCCTAAAATCCCAGTTAAACAAAGCTAAATTATATATAGAGAGAGCCCTCTCTGAGCGATAGGTTGGCTAGAGACTATACTTAAAAGATTGGTTTGTGGTTACCTCGGTTTATTCCTTCTTCCGATAACTTCTAAGGAAAATTCTGAGTGATAACAACTAGCTTAAATTCACTCTGAAAAATAAGTAAAAAGTGGTAGGATAAGTAAAGGGTAGGTAGAAGAAAGGTTGCAGAAATGCAAGTTTGTTACAGCATAAGCACATTTATCATCCTTGATCCAATGTTTCAGTGTGCAGGAGTAGTTATGAAAGTCAAAAGATGTTCACTAGTTGATTTGATTAACTTCCCCTAATTTCATTTTACCCCCCATTACACACTTACTAATTTCTCATTATCCCATCATTTCTTATGAAAATACACTTTTCTCTTCATTTTCACCATTTCCCTTTGGTTTCACACATTTTCCTATCAAATTACCCTCCAAACTCATTCCCCTACCCAAAAAACCCTTTCCCCTTGAAAAATTACCCTTTCCCCTCATTTTAACATTTTTTCCTTAATTTTAACCCTTTTCCCTAGACATTTCCCTTTGAAAATCATCCCCCGCATTACTTAACTAACTCCGCCATACACCTAAAAAACCCATAAAACCCCTATATTCTAAGTTTTGTGTTTCCCAAGCAATACTTAACAAACCTCCGCTATATTCACATTTTCCCGATATATAAAACATTTTAACCCACCCCCTTGGTGCAGTTAAAACAAACCCCCCCCCGCCGCATTTAACCTTGACCCCACTTCATACACCCGTTCATTATATTTTTAACCAACTTTATTCATTAATTAATTACAAATACATTGTAATTATCCCCCGGGCCCCACTAATCTCCGCCCAATTTCCCTTTGTGCATTTCCACCACGCGACAGCCGTTAGATCTTACACCCCCAGATCTGATGGCACGCATCCATATGGTGTTGATTTCCTTTCCGAGCTTTACCCGACCAAGAGCATGTGAGATTCATCATTTTTCTTAGGCCCCTTTCAACTACGTGGCAACTTCACGTGAACTCGCGTGCTCTCATGGAAAAGCTGCCTAACTACCAAAAGCAGTGCAATGAACCTTAATACCGCCTCCTTGTGTGGGCCGAAACCATCCAATTTGCATTATGAAATTTCGTGCCAATTCTAGTCGTTACCCGTTAAAATGCCAAAGACCCTCATTTTCACTCTTTTCACTCATTTTTCACTGAAATATGCCTAAGCCTTCCTACGTTGCCTTGAGCAATTGCAACCCAATTTCACTACTGTTTACCTCCTGAACATGCTCCAGACTTCATCCACAGACTTTCTTGTTCCTTGAAACCGTTATCACCTCCTTGCCAACCTGTGTTTCTATTAATAAATTGTTTTATTTTGCCGGTGACTAGAAGGCCAGAAGCTTGGATAAACAGTTTTGATACTAGCTTCAAAACCTATTTACTCCAAGATTCGCAAAGAAATCTACTCAACAGGCTTTATTCAGAAGGAAAAGACAATTATACCTAGAGTAGAAGAAATCATTTACACAGAGGTAGTAACTATTAAAACAAAGAACAATGTAAACTTTGAAACGAGAACTGATATTGTTACCCGTTTCGTAGAGATAGCAAAAAAATGACCCGATTTTCAAAAGTGGTGATGCAGAATACACATGTTTTCTTTACAACATGGTTTTTGGAACTTTAATTTTTTTTCATGTTCAAGGATGAAATCAAGTTTTAGAATGGTAGTGATTTTCATGCTGATTTTAAAAAGTGAGTATTCTGCGTCACACCTTTTTTTTAAAAGACCTATTTTTTGACTTTTAATTTTCTAGTGTGTGAAATGTGAAAAATTATTTTCTAAATTTGATAGTTTTTGAAGTCGTCATCTTATTCATATTTTCTTGTTTTCTATCTTAATTTTTTTTTTTAGGGGGTTTTTTATTGTTTTGCGTTTTTAAATTAGAAAGTCGATAGTTTGAATTTTAGATAATCTACATATTTATACATCCTTAATTAATTTTTCAATCCACATGAAATAATTGTTTCTAAAGAACAACATTTGTTAACAATGGACATAAAAATAACCATTTTTAACATAAATATAACAAAAAAACTAAACGTTTTGATAATTGTTTGCTAGAATTAACATGTCAAAATTACATTTTTTATACAAAAATATTAACTAAAAATGGTCAAATAATAGTTTTTTATATGAATTTCATGTCAAAAAAATAATAATAACAACTTTTTTTTTTCAAAAAATAATAATTAACTTAAAAATCAATGCGAAAATCACAAATTACAAATATTGAACACATAACAACTTTAATTCATTGATTATTCTTTTCATGAAATGTTAGAGTCAAAACATTGCAAAGCTTGATTTCCAGGTATAACTTAAATTTAATCAACAATGTCACGTAATCCAAACTCTTCGTCCTCTAGAGTTTCATCATTGTCATCTTCCAAATGAAATGATTAAGAGTTGGATCAAGTACAACATTCTTAATACGTTGCTTTCTCAGTCTTTCAATCTTTATTTTTTCAATAAAAGTCGTGAAACTGTCTGGTGCTCCATTATCTTCTTTCTTCATCTTTTACCAAACAAATAAATGTATGTGTAAGTTTTAAATTAAAAATAGTACACAGATGATTAAAACTGAATGTATAAATCAAGTTACCTTTTTAAATGCAAGATAAAAAGCTTTTAATGTTGATGTAGAACTTGAATCTGGATAGTTGCGTACAACATCATCCCAACTATCTTCATTCAACAGTTTAACCATTTGTTCCTGAATTTTCATGTAAACTTTGTGAATGCATAGATAAAGTAAGGAAAAGTTAATATAATGATATGTATAACAAATACTACCAATAACAACATGTTTTATTTAAAAGATAACTATAATCCTGGAAATAAGTAAAAATAATTCTGCAAACTTACTTTTGAAATTCTTCACACATTTCTTCCAATGATAATTCCCCTGACCTCACACGAGATAATATTGTTTTGACAATTTTTTCATCTTTCACTCCTTGCATCGCCCTCCAAGGCCTGATGATCATATCGTCTGGAAGTTGCTTCAGTTCAGGAGCTGATTTATTGTTGCTACATATCAATGGCTTAGACTTTTTGACCCTCTGGTTTTTAATGCCAATGCCTTCCCTGCTAAAAATGTCATCAATCAAATTCCAAATATCTCCAGTTCTAAATGCCAATTGGAAAATGTTATCAATACCTCTGAATAAATCGTTATATCTACTGTCTTTTCCACCTTCTGAATTGGTTTTATCTTCAATTTGATAGCCTATTTCCATACAACATTCCTTTAGGAAATCTGCAGTAATATTTCTCTTATCCCCACCACATTTTTCTAGGAATTCACTATGAATAAATCTAACCTTTTGGATCAAAGTCATAAACATCCTATATTCCCCCCCTACCCCTCCACCACCCCTAACCCCTACCGCCCCCACGCCCCTACCCTACCCCCCATCCACTCACTACCGTAACCGACCTACCCACACGCCCTATCCATTTCCCTCCAACCACCCTATCCCACCCCATCCGCACCCGCCTAACCCAACCCGCCCTACCCGCCGCACCCGCCGTCGCTCCCCTCCCTCCACCCCGCCCTCCCCTCCCACTCCCCCGCCCCTCCCGGCCCCAATTCGCCTCACCTCGCCGGGCAGGGCCACACCGGGCACCCCGCCCCGCCGCAGCGGCAGGTCGATTCCTTATTTGATAAATGAACATAAATAGCACCAAAAATGGGCTCTAGACAGAAGAAATGAAGCAAAAGGTGATGCTAATCATAGGGTTTTGTTTTAGTTTATTCTTCAATGTAAACTCTAAATTTTGTTAATTGGATCTAGCTTAAGTGGTTAGGTGACATCATTGTGATCCCAAGTTCAAGTTTGCTAAATTTACATGTTTAGCATCTAAAATATAGTAATCTCTAAAATTTAGTCAGTATGAATATACTCTATATACTCTATATACTCCCCCATATGCGATAAAAAATGATTTCTTTATTCAAACAATTCTTTAAACATAAACTCTTTTTAAATAAAATAATTCATATATATAATTTAACTAAATTAATCCCATAAAATACCAATTTTTTTATAATAGATTTTCTATACTACTGGCTTAATCTTTCGCAACATCTAGTGAAATTGCTAATTAAATAATATGAGCAATACCAATAAAGCACTAAAAATAATAATAGACCAATAACCCACTAAAAAATACTAAAAATAACCCACTAAAAAATACTAAAAAAATAAATATATAGACTGTATTAGAAGTATCCTGATATTTATTCTTTGACTTAACATATATATATTTCTTTAGTTCAAAAAAACACAAGAACGTATTTGTTTTTATATACGTTCAGGAAAAAAATGAAGATTTCTTCATAACCACAATTGTCCCTTGAAACTACTCTATCCTTGAGTCACGACAACCAAAAAAATATAAGAATGATACCTATATGTGGCCTGGACACCGAAAATACTCAAAACATTGAAGGCTTGACTTAAGTGGATTAGAT
The DNA here is from genome assembly GCA_000404065.3 of Pinus taeda. Taxonomy (NCBI): domain Eukaryota; kingdom Viridiplantae; phylum Streptophyta; class Pinopsida; order Pinales; family Pinaceae; genus Pinus; species Pinus taeda. The sequence goes on along the minus strand of APFE030907857.1, from coordinate 6,838 downwards.
TTGTAGATCGTTGGAATTAAGGAACTTTATTTTAATACGATGATTGTCAACCATTGTTGAAGAGGAACTGCATTTAGTGAGGAAGAGAGAAAGAGCTACATACAGGCAAAAATGAAGATTTCTTCATAACGTTAAATTCCTACAAGTGCAGGAGAAATCAATGACTTTCGCATGCCACAAAATTGAATGGATTTCTAGGGGGTCTAGCAAGCTGAAGTTTAAATGACGATGACCCATCTGAAAGGGCAACCAATAAATCCCATGCTATTGGGTATTTAATGGCTGTAAGACAGTGTCTGACAGTACTACGAAATGGATAGCCGCCATCCACCATACATAAAACCATGATATGCATCCGGGGCAACCAATAAATCCCATGTTATTGGCTATTTAATGGATGTAAGACAGTGTCTGACAGTACTACGAAATGGATAGCCCCATCCACCATACATAAACCATGCTATCCATCCGGAGGCCCATCTTAGATGTGACGACCTATGCATGCATGTTACGGATTTGAATTTATATTCGAGCCACCTTCCCCTCCGCCTTGATTGCCACCGCCACCACCAGTGCGTAGGGACGCTGGCATATACGATACAGGATATACAACGTAGTTTGAATTTGAATTTGAAATCCCGCTTTCAAAAATTTAATTTCTATAACTGTATGTAGTTTGAATTTGAATTTGAAAGCCCGCTTTCAAAAATTTAATTTCCATAACTGTGACCGCCTTGGAGGGTGCAGCAAAAGGCTGCCCATCCTGCTCTCTGGAGGGTGTAATGAAATGCGGTCTGGTAGTGTCGGTGGCCCTCATGGCAAAGGCGATGCCAAGGTTTCAAATCCTCACCGTGGTGGTAGCACTGCTTTTCAGATGCTGGGGACTTCTCAGACATTGCACTCACTGCAACAGTTGCACGAAGACGTTGAGGCGCAGCAAGATATACAACAGCTATTCTACCAAGTTCTCTCATGCTGCTAAATATTTCATCTCACCCACGGCAGCGAAACAGTAGTCTCGATGACCTTCATGAATGCCTGGAAATGAAGATTTCTCAGGATGGAGGGAATGGTAGTTTCTCTGTACTCAAATGCCCAAAAGCCGCTGAGGTTTTATCCAACTTTGTTACAACCTTGTTAGATTAGATTGATGGATCCACATTACATTTCATTTCACTTATGATTTCAGACTCATTATTTTAATAAAAAATAAAAATAAGCAAATAAATTTTGCAGTCTCACATTCAGAAAGTTATGTAATCCTGATGCCATTCTTTGATTGTGTCAATTATTATTCTATTCGTATTGGATTTCCTGTAACTTTACCATCTTCACTTGCAGTTCTCTTACATCATAACGAATAATTTGTAGCGTGCCTGTCTTTAGTGTTAAGACTGTTGTTGGAGTGTTGACAGAAATAGTAACAACAGAATATGATGCGCAAGGCTCAATGGAATAATCAAAATTTATGCGACATTTGTGCTTATGCTCTTGGTAACATTGTAATCCAAAATTACATGGAATTAGTAATGAAATTGATTGGAGAAAATGATAAGATCTTTTATCTTTCTGGTCAGCTTTCAAATGTGAACTTTGCCCAATATTTTGGCTATATAACTGCAAATGACAATGCCAATGGAGCTATTTTCTATTGGCTCATTTAAGCAACCAAAAAAAATTTAAAAACTACTTTCGAGGTATCATTTTTATAAAAATATAATAATTTTTTTTTAATATGAATAAATTATATATATAATAAAATTTTGTTGAAAACTATTAAAATAAAAGTGTATTCAAAATTAATATTTTAAATATTAAAATAAAAACTTTACATATAATGAATAAATAAGTTTAAATCATTTAAAAAATTATTTATAAAAATTATAAAATTAAATAAATTAAATAATAAGAAAAATGATTATATAAATATTTGATATATATGGACTAAATATGATGTGTAATACTATCAATGAAAAAAGTGGCATACCACGAACAATAAGTTGTTAATATTGATAAAAATACTTAGGTCTTCTTGTGATATGTGTTTCTTGGGGGACGGGGAGTTTCTTTATTTTTTTGGGTTCTATTTTTCTATTGTCAGATTCTCACATATTTTACTTTCCAATTTCCATGTCACTCATCTCAGTTTAAGTCTTCGTTGGCATTTTTCTTCTCGAGTTTATTATGGATGATGAACTATTTTATTATGGCGATGATAACCCTTAAAAGTGGGCATTCATACCCATCCCATGAAGATTTATTTTTATAAAGGATCGCCCATTGCTTTCACCTCCCATTCACATGATAGTGGAAGTGTCTCACTTTCCTCAAGGCTTATTTAATTTGTCATCAAATCATCCAGATAATGCACAACACTGTGAGGCTTTTTCTTAATGAATTTGATGATTATGGCTCAGACCGAATCAAAATGAAGTTTATGTAAATGAAAATTGAGCAAAGCAGCTATACTTCACCCTTTTGTTTGCAAGAACAAAAAAATACTTTATTTTCATTACTTAAAACAAAAGAGGTTGCAAGTAGCATAGATCAGATCATCAACAACAGAGAGATCAATGTCCAACTTAAGTCTTCCTTCTAGGGCAGAGTTCACCAAAGAAACATAGATAACAGAAAAAGACATCGTTCACAAAAATTGAAACCAAATTAGACCAAATTATAGTGGAATTTTCAATGTCCAAGGTACCCCAGGGAGTGGCTCAAAACCGTTGAAAGACCAAATCATAAATTCTAGAATGGGCAAGAGATATTCAGCTGGGAGGCCTGCGAGTTACCCATGTTATATCTCCTTTCATTTGTCTCATTGAGTTCTTTCCAATCAATCACTCTGCACAACACACCACGATGTTGCAACATGGATCTTCAGAAATTCTAATACCTCTAATAGGAAGGTTGGGCAGAGGTCCTTATAGAGGCATAGCTAGCCATATTGCAATGCATATTTATATATGTGGAGAAAATAGAAGAAACCAAAAAATATGGCGAAAAATACTACCCTCACTGAACTATAAGCAACGTAAGATGACAAACTAAGGTGAACCCTAAAATCTTCCTAGTGAGATGGAGGTAATCATAGAATGTGCAATGGATTAGGGCCCAATTACTACCGTCGGGTGGGGGATTTGACAACTTTTGAAAGATCAAATGAACAACCTTGAGAAATATATAAACCCCTAAAGAAAGTAGCGCTTTTATATGTTTATTTTACGCCGAAGGCGCGTTCAGGGCCATGGAATGTCGACAAAGGAAGTAATTAGGATCCAAATGACTCATTCTTTTTGGTCATGAGGCTCAAAAGATGAGGGTTCCTCAAATTTACAATGACCCACAAGCAAAAAACCTTGCAAAAATTATAGTGAACCCTAAGCATAAAAACAAGGAAATATTTACAATGAACCCCAAGAAAAATTTACAATGAACCCTCTGCAAAATTTACATTGAACTATAAACATAAAAACGCTAAAGAGCACAAACTTCCCATGGTTTGAATGTGTTTAAAAACATAGAGTTAGCAACTAGTAGGAATTTAATCCTACCAGACAGTCATCGACGAAGCCACCAAGCTACACAAACCATGTTGCATCAGTGTTGAAGACCTCAACCCTTCGCGACACCTCATCTGCGAACCCAACCATTCTCACTTGTCGCAAAAATCACAAACGTGTTAAAAATAATTGCAAATAAACATATGAAAATGCGAGAAAAATTCACAAACAAGAGAACTTGACCTCTAAAAAACCCACATGTCCACCATGTCCATTGTTGAGCTTATGGAAATTTGGGGCTCGTTCGACAATGAACGATTGTACCAAGCGCTGGTGCACTACAACCATGGAGGAACGAGGCATAAAAAATGAAGCCCTAAATCACAACATTCAAGCCCCTGAATCCCCCACAAATTACTTCTCTCAGCACACAAACCACTTCTCTTAGCAATGAAACCAGTCGAACACAATCACCCAATGTATGTTGACCAACATCAAGGCATTGATCGAACAACAATGGGGCTGAAGAACGCCCACACACCGACCCCAAGCAAAATAACACAACCTTCCAAATGCAGTAAAAACTAAACCCTAAAAGAGGAGGAAAAACATGAGATATGAGGCAGGTGTTAATTCCCTAGCTACCACGACAAGTGGGATGAACTGTTAGACACGTGTCATACAATCCATTCAATACTAAGATGATCGTTTAATGTCATGGTAGAAAAAAACACGGAACAATTGATGTCCTTCCCCTAGTTTTTTTTCCTAATGCAACTCTTCTTAGACTCGCCTACTCTTTTTTTAAATATTGAAAAATAATTGAAATAAAAAAAAAAAAAATACTAAAAAAATGAAAAATTAGCAGTAATATCATGGCTGATGGGATTTGAGCGCACGTATCTGGTCACAACATGGAACTCTCCCCACTAAAACAATGATGAAGCACTATACTTTAATTGGTCCATATGTTTATGAAATGAATAACTAATTAAAATTGTACTTGTGTCACTAAAATGGGCTTAGCGTGACATCAATGGATGGAAGTACACTATAGTTCGTTTATGAATCATAGTGGTAGTATGCTAACTTAGAGGAGGGACCCGAGAAAGATGGAGGCGATTCAAGGGTTTAGGGTTTCAGCTGGTCCGATTTGCGCAGACGCAGGCCCCAAAGACTCGTTCGGCTGTGGATTGACCAGAAGCCTGACCGCAGGATTCCCAACAACCGCTGCTTCCCTCCGGCATTGGGCTAGATCCTCTGACGACAAGAACCCTCATGACTCGAACCACAGGAAACAGTGGCCAGAGCATCCATTCGCTGTCTGGACATAGATCTGTCTTGATACGCTCTCTCTCACAACCGCTCTGCTCAAGACTGGCAGATCCGCCTCCGATTACCGTCAACAGAGGCGTATGACAGATCCCAAACCCCATTTTGATCTGCCGGGGATCCGATTTGCTGATCTAGGGCCGTTTTTACAAAGCATGGTCGAAGACAAGGTATGGGGTGAGAGTATGGACCTATACCCTTGGTATCTTGAGTTTTCTCTGCTTTCTTCAGTACAGACCGGGGCTTTTACCATCTCGAAGCATCGCTCCAACAGAGGGCTTGTAGGCTACGACCTGCAAACGAGAAATAGCTCCCTCAGGAACCCCGATCTGGGAAACGGCTCATCAGATTGGGTCGAATACTGCAGAATAGGAGCGGATCTATCTGATCCGGTCAGACCCAGACAGAAGCAAAACAGAAATCTGACAGATCCATAACACAAAGCAAACACAGCGTATCTGAAGCAAATTTTTATCAGATCAACAGAAGGCAGACACGTTTGTGTGCAGATCTGGGACAGGATGAGTGTCTTGGAGCTAAAAAAAGAGATCCAGGACAAAATAGGGACTCCAGTTGCATTACAAATCCTAATATTTTCTGGGCACTGCTTGCAGGACCAACATACACTCCAGCATTACAGGGTGGAAAAGGACTCAACTATTACCCTCAATCACCGACTGCGAGGCGGATCTAAGGGAGCTACCTCAAATCCCACAGGTACCTACCGAGATGCAGCCAAAGGGAAAGAACCTCCAAAGGGGAAAGAAGCTACAACTGATAATGCACCCCAGGGCAGTACATTGTGGATCAAGCGCCAGAAAATCCATCCATCTCGCTGGATTTACCAGAGGTAAAATACATATTCTCAGATCTACAGAAAAACGTTGTTATTTGTAGATTTAACGGCTTCTGGCCTAGAACCGATGCTTTGTACCAATGGATCTACACGGTTTGGACAAAAAACTGTCAAATAAAACTATGCTCAAAGGGTTTTTTCATAGTAACCTTTCTCGCAGAAGAAGAAAAGGAAAAAATCCTCAATGAAGGGCCATGGTTCTGGGGCAATGCGGGACTGTTCATTACCCCATGGTTCCCAGAGTTTGATGCCAATACTATGGTGGTATCAAGGATGCCAGTATGGGTAAGGTTGCATAATCTGCCGATACATTTTTGGCACTACAAAGCCTTATTAGCTATAGGGAATGCCCTTGGAAGAATGTTAAAGATTGATTCAGAGAGACACATAAAAGGAATCTTTACTTTTGCCAGGATACGTGTCGAGGTAGATCTTAGCCAAGGACTACCTGAAAGCATCATTCTAAATTTCAACAATTCACAGTGGAAACAAACTATGGACTATGAGAAGACAACATTCAGATGCAGGGGATGTCAACAAACAGGTCATTTGTTCAGTGCATGCAAAAGTCAAAACAAGAGCAAGCCCCACCAAAGGAAGCCAAAAGGATGGCAGAACATAGATGACGTCGTAAAGAAGAGAGCAGCAGAAATGAAAGCCTCATCGAGGAAAAAAGACGAAGAAATAGAAGTAGAAGAGGATGATATCACTATAGAGGAAGATGAAACAGGGAACCTGAAGGAAAATACAACAGACAACAAGACTTCACAGGTTCAGATGACAAGCGTGGACCAAAGCACGGGAGGCACCAAACGGTATCATCACTCAGACACTTCAGACTCAGACAAAGAAACAGGCCCTCAGAATGCTGAAACACAGTTAGTCATGGCCTCGATCGAGCCCACTCAAGGAGAGTGGCGTAAGGTCGAAAAGAAGAAGGGGAGAAAAACTTGAAAAATGGATTTGTTTTATTCCTTTTTTAGTCTCTCTTCTCTTCTCTGTTCTTATTCTTTGTGCACGATTGTGTGGGGTGCGAAAGCACTCGAGCCCAGGTGGCAACTTACGGAATGCTTCATTGCATCTGCTAGTGTAACTTTTCATTAAATTTTTTAATAAAAGGTTACCGTTTTTTTCCTTGGAAAAAAAA